>BGPR01002860.1:45815-64291 GCA_013235015.1 Araneus ventricosus | reverse complement strand
CTGAAGTTTTGAAATGTTTTTTGTAGTTTTAAGTCACTTAGGTCATGAGGCGAAGAGAAAAGTATATAAGACTAAAATTGAAAATGGCGCATTTTGTACCTTACAGTCAGTATCTAATAATTCATATCAAGATGCATATATGAGTTTGATATTTTAAGTGTTAAGAAATTTAATGGAATGTTTGATTAATTTCTTGAATGTAATTAATTGTTGATTTTGTCTTTTGCAGTCTGAAAGTGAAGTAGCTGCTCTCAATAGGCGAATTCAGTTGTTGGAAGAAGATTTAGAGCGCTCTGAAGAAAGACTAAAAATTGCTACTCAGAAATTAGAAGAAGCCTCCCAAGCTGCCGATGAAAGTGAACGGTATTAAACAACTTTTTTTTTGAGTAAGATTAACCAGAGGTCCAATAATTCTGCCAACTGACCTAAAGAAATGGATATTTCGGAGCTAAAAATAAAACTTAAACCCTGTGAACCTGTAAAATTTAACACTTATTTCTCTTCAATAATAATAATGATGGTCATAAAGTTATACTGTTTAATTACATTTTGTAGCCATCTTCCAATGTTTTGTGAGACCACTTGTAGCTGCTTGTACCAGTTCATTATTGGACCTCTGATTGAGTTTTCATTATATATTATTTACAAGTTGCTACTCTTTAGTATGTTTGTGTTTCTTATTACAGCATATTAATAATGCTTTTATATGAACTTTGATTTAATATAAAATTTTGTATTCATTTACTAAGCAGTATTGAATATGACAGATTTCCAAGTTGAAATAACACTTGTAAGAATCTCTTCCCTTCCCCCTCCCCTTCCCATTTTTTAACTGATTTTTTTTCAATTCCTACTATTAGTTCACACTCTCCCTATATATATTTATTTATATATCTCGTTCAAATTTTCAATCTTTAATAAAATACTTTTTATTCATCCACTCAAGTTCAAATACATTTTAAACTTGTAGTGGATGACACTTGATGTTAATACAGTTTTTTCAAATATTAATTCATTAATTAAATTTAATTAATTAATTTTAGTTTTATATGGGAGAAAAAAATTTATCTTATATGAGATATTTAGCAGGATATAAATTTAGGAAAAAATACCGTCAGTGACGAAGCGTGTAGATCGCTGACCTAAGTAGGAATTGACTTAATTTTTTTTTTATATATTACTTGTTTTTTTTAGACTTAGTTTATTCTACCCCTTTCTTAATTTTTGTTTTATCTTGAATAGTACTTTACGAAATTTTTAGTAGAATGTTAGTTATTATTAGCCCTGTAAATTGCCAGATTGAAAAATTCTATGAGCTGTTAACTTATAAATGTGGACAGGATTTTTTAAAATTTATGTTTTGAAAAAGTATATATTAAAAAGAAAAAAAAAAAATGCTCCCAGTTTTAAGGAAAGCACTTTAAAATATTATTTCGCTGTTTTGGAAATTTATAGCTAAGATTGAAATAGTAAACCATAGCTACTAAAAGGGTTAATCATTAAAGTGAAAGTATTAAAATCAAGACTATTTATTCGAGAGGCCGTTGTATAAGTAAAATGCTTCATGAAGTTCGAAGGCATTCTGTGTTGAATTTTTGAATGCATGGTTTATATGTTACCGGCAAAGTTTGAAATCCAGCATTCTGGCTGACAATGTATGAAACGATTAATATTTCACACATTTCCTAGGCATTCTATTGAATGGCAAAGTATGCAATACATCTCCAATTCAATTTTATAAGAAATAAAATTTTCTTTCTTGGTGCAACAATTAGGTTCATATTTTATTTTTTGTTTTCTTTAATAAGAAAAGCATAAATTTTGTACAAAACAACTTTAATTTTTTACAATGCATTTTGAATAGTAGTTTTTTAATGGCTCTCTTTCATTATTTTTTCAAAAAAAAAAACATTTGTATTTTTGAGGAATAAACGTCTTTTAAAATAATAGCCTTATCATGACCTTTTTCATACTTTGCCTAAATAGCATTTGTCATTTTATAGAATTCCTAGGTATTATATACAATGCCTAGGGAAAGTATGTAATAATTCTCATATTTCATATTTTGCTTAAAAATGCCCAACATTCTATAAAATGCCTAGGTATTCTATAAAATGCCTGTGAATCATGCATTGCTGGTAGCATATATATTAACTTGGCTCTAAAAACTTAAATTGTGAAGTAGTTAAAAGTTCAGTTGGGGTGTATAATAGTATTGAAAACAAAGAATCTTTTTTATATTTATTTCAGTTGTATTTCAAGTTAATTAAAATTTTTAACAGAGACAAAAAATAAAAACATTTTATATTCTGCAATAAATAAATTCCTAACTAAACGATTTTCTTCATTTTTTTAAATTATAAAAAATTATTTTGTCTCGGTAGTTCGGATTGTTAATAAAACAGTTGGTGAATACAGTAACTTGAGTCGTTTTGATGGTATAGTTGTTCTTTTTATCATTTATTACAAAATTCATTCCATATTCCATGTATCTTTTTTAGTATTCGTAAAGCATTGGAAAATCGTACAAATATGGAAGATGACAGAATATCTCTCCTTGAAACTCAATTAGGTCAGGCCAGACTAATTGCTGAAGAATCTGACAAAAAATATGAGGAGGTAAAAAATTTATTTACGCTTTTTTTCACATCAATTCTGCTCTTCCTTAGTGGTAAAATAACTTAATATAAAGTTGCATTTATATAATTTGATGATATTGAATAAAAGTGTTTACTATGCTAAAAATTCTGAAATTTTTATGCTGATATTTTTGTACTTTAAAACAATTAATTATTGGAAAAATAGAATTGATATGATCACAAAAAACATACATTTTTTTCTGTATTCATTTTTTTTTTTGTATTTTATTAAGTGAATTTTATTTGACGTCTTTTTATATGTGTCTGATAATTGATTTTTTTTCCTTTTCTATTTATTTTCATGCAGCGTAATTATTTGAAGTTGTTTTAAATAAAGTAATCTTATTTCAGCCATTTCTCCTTCTCCTGTATGTGTAGTTGGATTCAAGTGAGGTTAATGTATATGCTTTATTATAAGCATCCTTCGTGACTAACACTAACACAGTTCTGTTCCAGAAATGATTCAGCATGATTTGTTTATGTAGTTTATAAACTGTTTGGATTTTATTCACTGCTTGTACTTAGTTAAAATCCATTGAAATTAATGAATCTTGATTTCACTATGAAAACACATTTAAACATAAAAAGTTATTAATATTCTCAGTAAGTTTCTAATGTTCTTGAGTCTTTACAAAACAGTGATGGCTCGTGTTATGTAAATCTTGGTGGTGCTGTAACTTTTAATCCTTCACTGCTCATGAAGTATATTTGTACCACTTACATTTTTTCTCATGTCACAGATAAGTATTTTTAACAAATTAATTTAAAATAAAAAATTAAACTCAAAATTTGTTAAACTGAAATTTTGAAGACACTTGTATCGCGAACAATTTCTCATATGTATTCCATCACCATTTATAACTTAAAAATATCAAAAAAAATCCTTTGAATTGTAAGAAGTTTCATTCAAATTTAATTATTATAAAAAAACTTCTTCAACGATCCTCAGTTCTCCTTTACTTTAAGTTACTTTTCTCCTTTGCGCATCATCTTTGGGTAGTGAAGAATTAAGATAGGGAACTTAGTTTTCTGCCTCAGTTTTTCCTGGTGGCTTGTTTGAAGATCAAAATCATTTAATGTAAGATTCCGTTAGATTGTTGATAGATTTAAATATTAAATGTGAAACAAAATGAATTTATACAATGAAAAAAGTTGGGGGTGCTGCAGCACCGCAGTCCCTATGCACGAGCCACCCCTGCTTTCAAATTTTCTTCTTAAAATGTGTTCTTAATTATTATACTTACAATAATTTATTGTCTGAATTTGAAAGGATTTTTTCTTATGCTTTTGAACAGAATTTGGACTCTGTTCTTGACAAATGTTTTTAAAAAAACATTAACCCTTAAAAATATATTGAAATACAGTGAAGGTGGAAATGAATCTTGTTTCCTAATTTTATATGGAAGGTATTTAAAATTTCAGTAATCTAAAAGACTACCCAAAAATATATTAGTTAATTGTAGATAGTTGATAGTGCATGTTTTGTTATTGTAATTTTTTTTAGTTATGCATGCATTATACATGGTGGAGTACTCTGAATTTTGTGTTTTGTCACCATTTTATAGTTATCAAACCTGTAAAAGGTTCCAGTATAGTTTTGCTTCATTAGTTTGCATTGCTTGTTATTTTTTAAAGTTTTATTTATTTTATTTTGCTTAAAATCTGTGTAGTTTAAATCTATTTAACCCTTTTAAAATGAACTATTATTTATTTTGTTACTGGCCCTTCCTTTTTTTTTAAATTTGTAGTTTTTTTGTATTTTCAGTTCCGATCATCAATGACAATTTCCCCTTTCCCGCATTTTGAAAAATTTTAAAACAAACTAAATCTTATTCTGGATGCTTTGATTCATTGATGTTATCCTCAACCAGTAATTTTTTTTAAAAATTTGATAAATATCACATTGTAGATTCCGATTGATTAACATTAGATAATTGGATGAATTAGTATTTTAATTTTGTAGCATAACTAAATATAGATAAATACACGATTCGAGATTTGTTTGTTTCGTAGATAATGATTTTATTTTAAATATTTAAAATGTTTGTTTTACAGTGATCCTAGCATTATCAACCTATGTTAAGACGACCTCTTTTTGAAGCATGTTACCTAGGAATGTCCCTTATATATCTTGTTTTACTTGCAGTGTTTGGACAGTTTTTTATTCTTAGACAGTGCTGTGTTTAGTAGTAATTTACTTTGTCCTCAAGATATTGTTTGGTAAATTTTCCTTATTCGGTCTGTACAAGACTCAAGTAGAAATGTAAACTAACTGTTATGCGGCATGATTTCTCTGTTATATGTGAAGTATTGAAACAATTATTGCATGTGCATGTTTATCTGTGTTGTGCATAATGAGTGCCGATCTTGTCTCTCAGATGGCTCGTCGAATTGCAATGTTAGAAGCAGATTTGGAACGTGCTGAAGAAAGGGCATCTTTAGGTGAAAGGTATGTATGCCTTCATTTTTTTCTTCATTCCTTCAGATTTAAAAAGGATATCTGATTGTCCTATGAAATAAAAATAGTATTTATTGTAGAACATTTTAATTTCTTTGCCTGTTCTTGGTAGTTTTAAGAAAGAAATTAGAATGCACATATCTATAAATTCTTTGCAGTTTTTCGTTTTTAAACTTTTGCTTTATTTTTACCTGCAAGGTCTTGTGTAGTAATTTAGTTTCAACTGCAATTTTCTTTTTAAGGAAATAGTGTTTCGCTGTGATTAGTCATCATTTTTACCACTTGGTAAAGTAGAAAATTTTTTAAAAGAAAAATGTCTTAAATCATCATTGTTCTATTTAAAATATGGAGACATAGAGCTGAAATATAGCAACTCATTCAGTTTCTAAAATTAGAATTTAAAACACACTTAAAAAAGAGCCTTTTAAAGTATTTTTATAGTAGGGAGTTGGTTACCAAGTCTGGTGATCCTGCACTAAATATAATATATACTGAGTTGGGATTTAATTTTTTTATTTGCATAATATTTTCCCTTTCACAAACAAAATAAAACAGGTGCTTTACTGTAAAAGATTTTATCACCAGTGATGATTGTGTTCAGGTTTTATCTTGAATCCGGTATTTTTTTATCTTCCCGAATCCCCGATTTAGATTATTTTTAGATTCACTCTGTCTCAAATTTTGTTAACACCCTTCTTTTTCTGATTGTACTTTGATTCTCATTTTTGCATGGCTTTGATAGGTTTTGTTCATTACCTTCATTTTATATCCAGAAATCCATATGCAATATACTTTAAAAGTTGTGCAGATAAGGTTGATATTTTATTACAAGTATTTGTACCTTTGAGTGAAACCACTTAACAGTTTTGTCCGAACACCCTTCGGGCACTGCGAAAGGGGACTTCCTTGATTTGTCTGAACACTGATCGTGCAGGTCATTTTTCTAAGCCAATCCACTGATTTTCCTGGCCTTTTCATTTCCTTTAGTTTGAAATGTTTCAAGTAATTGGCTCTAGCAGGCTAATTAATGTTCGATAGCAAAACAAATGTAAACCACTTGTTAGGTTAGGTAAAGCAATTTGTAGGTCCTTTTTTTTCTCCTGCAATTAAACATTATCAAAAATTAATAAAATCAACACTTGAATACAAAACTGCTTATAAGAAATGTGCTTATTTTTTGACACAATATTGCAGGAAAAGGAAACTGTTAAGTGAATCAAGTGAATGCAGTGTGTAATATATCCACGTGTATGACCTTTTTATAAAGTAAAATATAGCTATTTAAAAATGACATTGTAAGAGATGAATGTACAATTTTGTGACACTGCAAATTTTCTCCCTGTAGCAAAATAGTAGACTTAGAAGAAGAATTGCGAGTGGTGGGCAACAATATGAAATCCCTTGAAGTTTGTGAAGAAAAGGTAAGGATTATGTTTTTGTACGTAAAACTCTTGAATATTCATCCAAAGTGTGAAACCATTTTGTACATTCCAGCTCCCTTGTTTTTTCAAGTTCACAATTAAAAAGAAAATCAGAGAAGACTGGGGAAATTTTTAGGATAATGTTGATACGGAATTGGAGAGCCAAATTGGGGGAATCGTGCAAAATAAATTTTTAACATTTCTTAACCAGGAATAATATTTAACATTTTTAATTTTTTGATTCATCGCTCTGTATCTGGGAAAATAGGCTGATCATCATATTTTCAACTGCATCCACACCCAAAAAAAATCAATGTAATAATCTGCTGATAATTTTAAAACAGAATTATCCAAAATTTACTCTTAAATAAAAAGTCTTTTTTTTTTTCCTTTTAAATTCAAGAGTCTTTAAAATCAGTGATTTTATATCAAACTATTCCATTAATCGACATACATAACATTTTTATTGTATTGAAGTTTACGCATGCTTGCGTATGTGTTTTTGTGCTTTTGTACACCTTTTTGGTCCTCATCCCTATTGGATGAGGTTACATCTATATTATTTTGTTTCATTATTTACATATACTTTCCACCCCAAGATGGGGGTAGTATTTATTTTGAAATTTATCTTCCCTTGGAGTAATAATAATTTCTTTTTCCAGGCATTGCAGAAAGAGGAAGCATATGATTCAACTATTCGTCAACTGACACAGAGGCTGCAAGAGGTATAAAATGATTTGCTCTTACTTTTAAGGTGTCTTTTTTTTAATAAATATTTTGTATGATGACTGCATGGGGTTTTTTCATACCCTTTATTACAAGGATTAAATATTAAAATTTTTTATTGAACTATTGAAAATAGATACTATTTTCTTACAACACAAATGTACAGTTACATTTCGCTTCCATTGCTAAATCAAATGCAATCCATTGTTTCTTTTTTGCTTTGTTTAGGAAGTCAATAGGTATTGCTAATCTAAACAGTTTCCAACAAGCTATACCACCAGTTAGTCGGCTTTTGTATTCAAAGTGTCTTTATTTTGAAATTTTTAGCCAGATTTTGAAGTCGCCATTTTGAAATTTTTCAATTTTTCCTTTGACTTATTTTTGAGGTAATGCAAGGAATTCGAAGTAATCTTTATTTTTTTTATATTTAACTATATATTAAAAATCTTTAATATATATGCAAAAAAGTTTTAAAAATGATTTGTCGATTTTTTTTAGTATTTTTTCTCAAAAAATAAAAGGGACCCAAATTTTTTCTCCAATTTTAATTTTACCTCACAGTTTACTTAATCTTCGTATTTTAAACATTATTTAATAGAAATTTATTGAAATTTATGCTTTAAATTAATTTGGGTGTTAATGGGTTAAAATTCATAGTTGACGTGGCATTTTTTTTAGCTGCAATGAATATCCTAATGGTGATATTTGAATTTTTGTAGATCATCTATGAACTGGAGTTTTAAATTTGTTCTTGTTCTTCTCATCAAAAACAAACTCGGATTTTAAAAGAAATTTGTCAAAAGGGCTAAACAAGGAATTTAATGTGTTTCAACTTATCCTGAAGCTTCTGAGAACTGTTTCATTTAATACTTTAGCACTTATCTTCAAAAATATTTGTTTATTTGCAGAACCTACTTGTTTCTGGATTTTTTTTCCCCCCCATTTCTGTATTATTCTGCCAAATACCCATCTTTAAATTGTCCTCATTTTGAAGCTTAGTTAAAATTAATATTGGTTTATAGTTTTTAATTTTTATTTGGAAAGTATTGTTACTTATTGACTTGAAACATTTGAATGCAATGAATCTGTGTTAAATATTTTATAAATGATTTGTATGATGATATCAAAGTGCATCAATTTGTAGCTGTGCTGAGATGAATATTTTCTTTTTTAAAAGGCTGAAGCAAGGGCTGAATATGCTGAAAGATCAGTACAAAAACTTCAAAAAGAAGTGGATAGACTTGAAGGTATATTTCTTTTTTTGATCCCCCCACACATGTACACCTATCTTTCAATATAGTATATTTCCGTATATTCTTTTATATTGTCAATTTTCTGGTGGCAAGTTGTATGTGTTTTTAATTAGTTTAGTCTTATTGTATATTAAAAAAGAAAAATTTGGTAAAATTTAAGAGTAAGAAAAACACAGGTTTAGTCAATTGGTTGAAAATTTCTGAGCACCAATTAATTACAACTGAAATGGCTCCACTCTTAAATTATTTTAATTTAGACAGTGTTGCCTATTATTAATGTATATTTCTTTTGAAAGTATGCACATGAATTGGTCTTCTGAATGAATTTTGTTTGTTTTATTTCTAAATTAATTTATTATTCTTATTTTGTTTTATAAGTTACAACAAAAGTTATAAATTAAATAAGTTATTGTTTGTATTTTTTCTAAGCTGAATACTGTTGTATCCCTTCCACAATTTTTACACTGTTCTGCATATTTTATGTTATTGGGGTGTGATGATTTGAAGGGCATATAAATTGCTTATATGCAGGAAATAGGTCATTTATTGAGAGTAGGGCCAATTTTCCCAAGACATTTTTAAGCACAGAACAAAGCAACAATTGAAGCAAATAATCAACTCTATGTAGTCAAATAAATAATCTGTCAAACAAAAACGAATTCAGTGGCAGCTTTCAAAATTAGCTGCTGATTACAAGTGTTCAATTTTCACCTCACTGTTTTATACTCAAAATTATAGTTTGTACCATTATACCATTTGTTTTAATCCTCATTATTGAAAGGAATTAGGAATTTTTCTTGTGGAACATCATTGTTTACAATGTTTTTTTGGGACTTCCAGAAATCATTTCAAAGCTACAGGATCTTTTTACTGAAACTCGAGAAATCGGAATGGATCTTAAGTTTCCACCAAGGCTTCCTATCGCCCTCATAAAAATGTTTATTATTATCCATAGAAAGTAATTTCGGGGGTAACGGGGATTTTTTTTTTTAAATTGAGAATTTCATAAAATTCTCAATTTAAAAAAAATCCCCGTTTGTTAATTTGGGAAAATTAATGTAGATCTGCTAATTCTAAAACTATAATCTTGAAGTATTTTAATTAGGTTATTTTGTATTGTGTATTGCAAACTATCATATAAAATACGTAAGACATAAATAATTTAAGACTGTACAATTTATGGCGTGCTTTATTTCCGTGTTTTAACACACTTTTATGTAACTTGTTAAATGTTTGTGAAGATGGACATTTTTAATGGATTTTTCACTCACTTCCTGATGTGCGAGAGTTTTAAAATTTCTTGCATTCTGTGCCCTTGACGACACTATTTCAATATTTTCAGAACTTAATTATAACTTAATGAATTGAATTTAATTCAATTTTGACTCCATACCAGTGGAGTAACCTGGTAGAGAATTTCGGAATAAATTGATTACATAATTCCTTAACATTTAGAATTACGAATATAAATTATGCAGACATGACACATTTCTGCATAAACGCGAATTTAATTTTTTTTTTTTGGCACCGAATTTTATCATTCTTAATTTTCTTTTATATAATAATTCTGCAATATTTTTAATATCTTAAGCACTTTCTGTATAATTTTATTCATTTTATTGTTCACTTAATCATACATATTTTACTTCTCAGTATTTATGTGTGGCACGATTCATTATTTATGAAGTTCAATTTTTTTTTTCGTTCCAAGCTTGTGTCATGTCTGATTATGGTATAAAATGTGCCTTAGGAAGTAATTAAAACAAAAATAATTTCTACTTTTTTGTGCAGCAGTATTTTTATAACTTGTTTTTTTCCTCTTAACCGGAGCATAAAAAATAAAAGCATAGGAATTATATTCAGCACTAGAAGACTTGTGCTCGTCTAAGACGGGCTTTTAACCTGCCAACAATATCGCAGATCTGATTGTCACAGATTTACTAATGAAAGTTGTGGTAGAAAATCTCATGTACAGTAGCAGAGTGCTTAATAATAATAATAATAATAATAATAATAATGAAAATGATGGGAGGCTGTCTTTTTCAAACATCCGCTGATGTTAAAGGCATAGGACCACTTTACTCGTGTGACTCTTTTCCGTTTTTCAAGTGTTTTTTTTTTTTTTAAATTTTTTTGTAACTTCTGTTGTTACCCTTTATCTCTAAAATAAGACATTAGTTATGTTTTTAACATAAGTAGTTACCGAGATATAGAGGATCTCCCATGCAACGTTTTTTGTGGCGTTTTGGCCTGTGAACCAAATTCCTTCCTCGGACCGCAATGGGAAGAATGTAGTCCTAGGTTTTTAAAAAAAGCATGAAAAACAGAACTGATGATTCAATTGACGCTAACTTTCGTTTTGTAAATAACTTTACTTTTAGTAATGACTTTCATTTTATCTGAGTGAAAATAATGCAAAATCCACTAACAGAAAAAAAATGCATTACCAAAATACAGAATAAAAAAATACTGAAAGAAAATTAATTCAAAAAGAATTTATAACATTGAAGATAACGACCTTCCTTTTAAATATTCAATTCAAAAATTAAGTACGTTTAGCAAGTAAAAGGAAAAAAATATTGGTGCGTGTAATTTCATAACAATTCCAATGAATTATGTTTTGTTTACCAACACTGAAATCAAATCTAATTTGAAATCTTCCCTGTTTACCAATCCGTTAGATACTTTGAAGATCCCATAATTTAGCAAATTGATTCAATGCTTCCTGAAACTGAGAGGGGAAAAAATACACAAAATAAACAACAAAAAATGCTGAAAGATTTAGGAAAATAAATTAATCAAACAGCATCCTGTGTGCATGCTAACTTGTAAACAGATAAAGTGAAATTTATGATCTCATAAGCTGCCAGAATCCCTTTGGCAGCCAAATCATGTGAGCTTTGTGGACTTTTCAGTGTAAATATATATATTAATAGAAAATTAAATACTGTTTTATTTTTATGCTGCTTACTTCTGAATTATACAGAAGGTATTAATTTATTCCAGATGAAATTTTGATGGAGCGCGAAAAGAATCATCTTCTGCAGGAGGAGGTCGAAAGCACACTCAAGGACATCCAATCGATGTGAGCTTTCATTTGTACATGGTTCTAGGTGCGTCTGATGGACTGAGGTAGACACTCGTTGCACTTGAAACCACACTTTGCCTTAGGCCTAAAGAACTTGTAGTAATTAACTCCTCGCATTGAGATATTTTACAAAAAGTAAAGTTTGCTCATTTCTCCGTTGGCAATAGTTTAGCTTGACCAGAAAGTTGATGCCTTTTCGAAGAGATGAGATTTTCATTTTGTGTAAATTACGGCATCTGGAGTGGATATTATTTGTGAAGAAGTTTGTATTTTAGGCTTCTGTTTTATATTCTATGAAAATTTAAAGAATTGTTGCATAGTTATAAAGATAGGTCTTGTAAGACATTGGGACCATATAATTCTGTTTTTCCTTGCAGGAAACAGGATTTAAGTTGCATTGATAGTTGAAATTTTTTATTAATTAGTTGTAATTGAATATATTTTTTATTAATTTAATCTATAAAATTTTTTCATGATTCAGAGTTATAAATCAACATACAATAATTTCATATTGAAGTGTGGTTTTATTGTGCAAAGAATGTGAATGAATGGGTAGATTAAAGCCAATTTTACTGCAACTGCTTTTGGCCTGTCTTTCATTAATATTTATTTCTGTGTTATGATTTGATTGCTATATTTTTGTATTCTGCATGATTTTGTTTCTGTATCAATAGTTTTTAAGCCTCTTGTGTTTTTATTCTGCTGAAAGAAATGTTTTTACGAATTTGTAGCATGTATTAAATTTTGATTTTATTAAAAAATAGTGAGTTCCTGTTTTTATTTCTGCCAAATTTTTGCTGATGCTGTAGATTGAAAATAGTTTGCTGCTTGCTTAGAATGCCAATGAAGCAGCTTAAAGAGTGTGTGAATGCATGCTTGTGTGTGTGTGCATGTTATATTCTAATTATTTTTTCGATGTTTGTATTTTTCATTCGTTATGTTTAGCTCCAGTGATTTTTAATTATGTGAAATTGATTGAATTATGAAAAGTTGACTTATTTTCAAGTTAGTCTTAACTGACTTGCATCCTTACATGGAAAATTAGGGTAACTTATATGTATTGAAAAAAATTGCAGTTTTTCCAACAATCCTTGATAGTTGAGCTTTGTATTCATCCTATTATTAAATACAGACATGACACTTTTCTGCGGAAACGCGGATTTCCGCTTTTTCGGCATCAAATTTAATCATTCTCGAGGTCGATGCAAATCTGCATTACAATTTTTGTTAATATGTTGGGGGGGGGGGTGCTCACGCAAACAAAAACTTTGCGCCATGTGCACATTCAAAATAATGTCAGATTTGATAGATAAAAGATCAGGAAGAATGTATATTAAAACATATTCTTCAATTTAGAGTGTTAAATACAAAATGATGAGCAAAAAGTAGTGCGCTTTTGAATATTTTAGAAAAAAGACTTTGTGCGTGATGCCATTGATAGTAACTAGGAGGAACTTGATAGTACGAAAATAGCTATGAGAAAAAAATGAAGGGGAAAAAAAAATCAAAGAAGGAGAGCAAAATTTAGAAAACGGAGGAAAATAGCAGACTAGGGCATAAAAGAAAACTTGAACTGTTAGTTCAAAAATGAGAAACAGAAGTCTGAATAATTATGTATAATCAAAAAGAGTTTTTACATGGCCATATTTTTTAGTGAGATAATTTTTACCATAGTTTTTATTTTAACAAAACTTTTATACATAACTCATTTTTCACCCATTAATTTTCTTTTAAATAATAATTCTACAATATTTTTAATATCTCGAGCACTTTTTGTATAAATTTATACATTTATTGTCCAATTAATCATACTTATTTTACCTCTTCGTGTTTACGTTTGATATGATTCCGTATTTATGAAGTTCAGCTTTTTTTGTTCCAAGCCTGTGTCATGTCTGTAAATATTTTTAAGAAGTCACTGATTGACAATATAAATTCAATAAATTATTTTTCTCTGAAAGTAGTGTCAAAATTTGTTAAAACTACACATATTTGGTAATCAATATTTTTTTAAAATTCTCTCTCGATTAAATTTCATTAGTTTAACGATATAGTATGATAGCATAAGAAATCTTTACCACTTTAGCTAAAAATAGCATTGAGGTTCCTACATTATTCTCATCTGTATAGATAAAAATTCCTTGTGCAGTCTTGTATCTGGAATGCATGTGTTGAATAAATGTGTCCTGAGAAAAAGTAAGCCCCCAAATTCCTTTTTGTTCTGCCAAATACAAGAGAAAGCAATTCTATATATAAACTGCAGCTTGAAGAGGATTTTTTTTTTTTCATTCAGTAATTGTTTATATGTATTATTGGGTTAAAGCTGTAGGTTATCATGATGAATGTTTTTACGTGAATATTCGGTAGGAATGCCAACAGTTTTTTTTTTTAATTTTTTAACTTTTTGGGTTTTTTTCTGCCAAAAATAAGCACTCAAAATTCTGTTTAAAGATAAGAATTAAAAAAGAAATCATGTAATTCGAATCTGTGAGGATTAGATGCGATTTTTAATAATAAATCATTTAAGAAAACCATTTACAAGCTGCATCTAAGAAGTATTGAATTTTTAGAGAGAAAGGATGTTATGATATATATAGAAATATATATGCATTTTTAATGTCTTTCATTTTACATTTGAAGATCTTCTATTGTTCAAATTAAAATGAACTAGCCAAAGTTGTTTTTGAAATGCCAGTTCTTTTTAATGCAGTTCGAATTTTATTTCAACTGCTTTTCAACTAATACGAATTTTTATTTGTATCTGATGTGGAGCTTCTATGAATTTTGCAATAGCTTATCTGCTTTCAAACAGATATGAAAAATAAAGTTGCCAAGTAATTTAAGCCAAAACACAATAGCTGAGAATTAGAGAGTATAGGATTTATGTTCGTATACATTTGAAAATTGTGAATTAAAATTAAGGGGATTTTCTTTCTTTTGAGAGAAATTGATTTCACTTTTTTAATGTTTGCAGAAAATTTGCCTCTATATTTTTGAAACTTTTTTTCACCATTTATTATTTTTTGCTAATTGCAAGTTTTCTGCATTATGATAAAAGTTCTGTTTATCTTGAATATATTTCAATAAATTTTGAATATTAAACTTATTTCAAATAATTAATGGCGTATATGATATTTTAGATGATTCTGTAAGTTGAAAAGAAACAAGTTGTATGAAAAAAAGAATACTAAAAAAAAACTTAAGATATTCTGATTGGTTTATTACATATTTGCTTATTTTATGTGAAATTTTTACAGCTTATAACTTGGTTGTAAAGTTCTGGTAATTAATGACTCATTGGGCTGTTATGATATCTGTTGCTTTGTGTGATCTGCAGAAATGAAAGGGGAGGGAGGAGGGCAAACTCATGGCTGCCTAGTGGTAAGGTCTCGCCTTCTGGGCCACAGTGTTCCAAGTTTGAAATCTGATTCTTCCAGAGATCTGCCATGTATGTAGGCCTAGTGCTTGTTTAAACCTGACTTTGAGGATCAGATGTACTTTCACTGGACTGGTGTGGAGTCAAAGTCTGCAGAGGGGATTGCAGGCTCAATAGTCATCTGATTATGGTTCAGAATTACGAGGTCTGTCCTTAAATAGATTTCTTGTTGCTTCAAAAAGGGTTGCCAGTTTAACATAAATAAACTAGAATGAAAAAAGAAAAGAAAAAAAAAACCCACCTATATAGTTCTATAAATTACTGAAATATGCAAATGTAATATATCAGTAATTAAAGAAAAACTGTGCAACTCGCACAGAATCATTTTGATTCCCGATTTTGAACTTTGATTCTCTCTGACGATCCAGTTGTTTTTGCCTATTTGGGTGGAATGTACCAAATCAAATTAATGTATTGCAATTTAAATTTCATGATATGCTTAAAAACTTACTTAGTAAAAAGTATACTTGGGTAAATTGCATAGTTATTTGTCTTGAAATTTCTGTGAGTTTCTTAAAAAGTTCTTAAATCTGAATAAACTGATGTAAATTTTGCTTGTTAACCGCTTAACTTACCAGCCCGAGAATACTCATGCATCGAATTATCACATTTTTGGTCTTAAAACTAAAATTTAATCATTAATTATCTTTATAATTTTACACAAAAATTACCTAGAATCCATAAACATCTCAAGTATTATATGCCTTCTGAGATCAATAGAAACAACAACCGCTTTCCAAAACAGAAGGGAGCATCTTATTAGATAGCAAAGAAAATTATTAGGTTAAGTGGTTAAAACATTTTTTGTGAAAGTAATTTTTGTACGTGAGGAGTTCTTTTCAGAAATTTGATAAATTTCATCATTACTCATCTGTATGGAATAAACTTGGGAAAAAAAAATCATTAGAATGAAAATGGGTTCCATTTTGTCTCCAAATTGCATATTTCTTCTAGAGAAATAAACTGCTTTATACAAAAAAAAAATATATATTTAAATATTTATTCCGCTGGGTTGAGTAAATTTCATTTTGAAGAAGAGGTTTTGTGTATGTTGATGCATCGTTTTTTTTACCCTTTCCAGATGATCCCGATTGTGCTTCAAATCTTGTAAGCTGCCTCCCTTCTCTGGTGACCAGTTTTGTGGAGCTTACTGGATGTTCAATTGCCAACAAATGTTTCTGCCTTTCTTTCTACAAAAATGACAATAAAAAAAATGTTACCCCCCCCCCCCCTTCTATTTCCTGTCTGTTTTTTTCTTTAGATTTTAAAGTCCTCCACAGATTCATTGCTTAGTTTTTGTGATATTTTACTCTCCTTTTCTTTCCTCTATATGTTTTGTAACCTTCTTTTCAATTGCTATTAACCCTCATGTTTTGTATTCTGAAATGGATTGACAACCATTTTTTAATGTTTTATATATAGTTGCTTTTTTTATTATTGTATCACTGATTGATTGAATCGAAATGGAGTTGCAGAGCCTTTTTGTAATTTTGTTGCATTCTGTGACCACCAGAGGTGGTCCAAAAACTTAATGTAAGTAAAAAAAAAAAAAAAAAAGTTATCTGTGTGTTGGTGATGGAATTATGTTTTTGTTTTCCTCTTTGCTGAGAGGGAGAAAAGAAAAGCATTTCTTTTCTCCCTTTTATCACCTGTGTCTTGTATTTATGTGGTTCAGGCTTCTGCTTCAATTGAGAAGAACTGTGAAAAGCCGTTAGCTCTGTGCACATTTTTAAAGTTTAACTGTTAAAAATCTGAAAGTGAACTCTTTGACATCACCTTTTTGAAGGATGTTTCTATATTTGCATTATTAGGATTCTGTTTTGAATGCGCCAAGGTTGTGCATTGTTATACTTTTTTTATTCAGCAACAATCACTGCTAATTCATGAAAAAGTGCTGAAAATGTTTTATTGTATTCAATTTTGTCTGCCAATAAAATCCATGTAGATTATTAAAATCTGTGTACAATTAATTGGGTCTTCTTTGAGTGGAGAAAGTATAAAAACAAGCATTGCCCCACATTTTTAAAAATTTTGAATTTTCAGTCTGACTTGAACATAACATGCTGTTAAATATAAACGGTTGAAAATATGATAGGCTTTCAACTATCCTACCTCTGTATTACAGTGGAACCTGTCTTATAATGATAACCCTGCCTGTAACAATATTTTCTTTTGTCTTGGTGGAATTCTTATTTACTCGATGTATTTGAACCTGCCCACAGTCACTTTTTAGATGCACATGTATATACTGATAATCAGTGGCGAATCCAGGATTTGGGTCTAGGGTTGAGATCATAAAAAATTTTGTATTGTCGTGACGAATATCAAACCTCATGGCTTATATAAACCAAAATACTTGATTCACCTGACAATAAGAATCATAAAGAACAATAAAATACTTTCAATAACTTAATAAAAAATACAACAAAATAACTAGCCAAAAAATGTTTTGGACTGCGTCAATGTTACAAATACAAATGGAATGACTACAAAAGTAGAAAATTTTCAATCATGTCAAGCCAGAAAGCAATGTTGACACGTTTTTATTATTTTTTTAAAAAAAGGGAAATTACGAACAAACAGTTGTAATGATTTTAAATAAAATCAAGAATTCTGGCTTAGCTCTGGGAGGGGCTGCCGCCCCCTACCCCCCCCCCCTGGATTCGCCACTGGTGATAATTTTACCTCTTTAGAAAACTGGTACATTACAATACCAATTTATTTTTTTCTTTGAAGGCGCTCCATGGTCCGGAATAAGAGATAACAGCGGAATTGGGGATGGGGTCTAGAAACCAAAGCCTGTTGTAACGGGGTCATCAGGAGAGGGCTAATGATTGTAATATGCACACTGATCTTTGTTGCCGCAGTCTCCATCTGGGCACTATTGAACCTATCAGACATGCCACATTTCCGCAGAAATGCAGATTTCGGCGTTTTCGGCATCAAATTTTAAACGTTCTTAATTTTGTTTTATATTATAATTCTACAATTATTTTATTTTTTGGTGGTTTATTTTTGGCATGTTTCATGATTTATGAAGTTGTGTGTGTTTTTGTTTCATGCCTGTGTCATGTCGGACCTATTCATCTGCAGTTAGTACTTTGTTCCTGTTCCTTGAACTTCGCTTTTAATGTATCTTGAAAGCCTTGTATCTCTGATGGTGCAGCATAAAACATTGGTATTTGAAGACATTACATAAAACATTGGCAATATATTGAATAAAATTTTGCTTGCATCTCCCTTTTATGATTAATACACTAAAATTTTCATTTTAAAGTTTAAAAAAGTTTAAATTATTAAAAATTTGTAAAATACAATTTCATATTGGCAAGTATTTGTAAGATGAATGAATAAGTGTAATAAAAGTGGCATATTAGCACATGCAGAAACATTAGCTGCACAAATTCTCGCACTGTCTTTCAATGATGTCTGTAACAATATTTTTCCTAGGTCCC
>BGPR01002860.1:31141-45588 GCA_013235015.1 Araneus ventricosus | reverse complement strand
GATGTGATTAAGACAGATTTTGGTATAAAAAGGGTGTTAGATGTGATTAAGACAGATTTTGGTATAAAAAGGGTGTTTTTTTAATTGTACGGGTGGAATAGGAATTGAGCATTTCTAGAACTCGGGGATGAGATTCTTCCGCTTTGTCGCGAATTTCTGCTTTTTTTGTTATTTTGAAGAAATTCCGCTTGTTTTTTTTTTTCTCTCAAAATTCCGGTGTTTTTTTTTTATTATTATTATTTTTACCGCAAAAATTTGCTTTTTCTTTCGAAAATTCCGCTTTCACACAAAGAAAAGAAACCTTCTTATATTCCGTTTTCGAAAGAAAATTCTGGGAAATTATGCTCCACTGGCTAGGAAACTAGCTGATTCATCTTCTACTGACTAATCAACATTATATCGGCAAGATCTACAAGGATGAACATTCCAACATTCAGTGCCATTCAAAGTATTAAGTACCACCTTTTTGCAGAATACAAAATATCTGTGGCAAACAAGGGGTGAAGTGTGTTAATGGAGATCTGTTACCAACAAAAGACACACAATTAAAAAAAATGAAAGAAAACCACTTCTTTAACAATTAAGGAAATGTTTCAAATAGCAATAATGCTAAATGAATCTGTCATTGTAACTGTACTATATCTCGACCCCTCTTGCTTTATAAGGTGCAAAATCATTGTGCTGTTACTTTTGCAAAAATTTATAAAAATAAAACAGAAATCAGTATATGATACATTCTTATAATTTATAAAGAGCTAGTGCACTTTACACAATTGCATGAAGCAAAAGAAATTATTTGTCTTTATTTTTATTTATTTTTTTGAACCAACTTTTATCAAAAGGCTATTAAATATAATTCTTCTCAGATTTCTGTTGGGTGTATGTTGAATCGCAGTGATGCACAGGTGGTAAATGTTTTAATGTCTAATTTTGTATTTTCTTATGCACCTGATGATGTGTTAAACTTGTTTGTTAACTTTTAATGTGAATGATTTAATAATTTAATATTTTTCTTATTTATACATACTGAATTTTAAATGATTAAGTTATTATTTTAGTGTAATATTTTCATCATATTGCGTGTTCTGATGTTTAACTTCCTAAAACATCTTTCGCGTATAAATTATGGTACAAATGTTTTGCTCGCGTATGATTTCAGTCTTTTTGCTTTTTTGCCTGAGAACTCCAGTCTGTTTGGTTTTATTATTAATCTGCCTGCCCTTCTGCCGCGTGAGGCCGGATAGTTGAGAATTTACAATACTTAAGAATGTTGACAAATTGTTCGTGAAATATTCGGTAAAAGAACAATCACTTCACAGACGCATCACATAAGAACATCAAGAAAGCAAATGGTAATTTTACAGTTGGTTTAAAAAACAGTCATTAATGATAAGTGATAAATTCAAGAAAAGATAAAGCTACATGATGCTCTTTTCATGTAAGTGAAGTAGGAATCAAAATATTTTTGAATTAAATCAGCATTTGAACCATAGCTGTTAATAATTATGGCTTTACTCCCAGTTTTCTGTAGAAAGCTTATGTTTTAATCTATAATTTCATTATTTTGACGAGCAAGACAATCAATCTGGATGCAGAAATCAAAGAACAATGTAATCGGAGACTTTTATTATGATATTCTATGTGCCATTAAGTGACAAAATTGATTAATTATACATCTGATTCCTTGTAATCTAGTATAAATCAAAAACAATTCTAAAGCTTTTTAACAGAGAACATACTTTATTTAAAGCAGCAATCGTCTTTTGAATATTTACAAAGTATTGCTATTCCATTTGGAAAAGAATCCATTAACAGTTTTCTGTCATAATGATTACTCCATTTATTTACAATTTTTTTAATCTCTATTTTAATGTGAAAAACTGAGTGCAATGTTATTATTGAAACAATTAGAAATATATTTATTCCCCTAAAGAGTTGAAGCAACCCGAACAGTTGCCTAACATTACATACCAATTCCGTTTAAAAAAAGAGGGAAGGGAGACTGGTTGTATTTGATTGATAAGTTTTGTTTTCAGGAGTGGAAATTCCAGTCATTTTACGAATTGATTTTGTTATGCCCTATGGTATTATAATCTGTGTAAATAAAAATAGGTGTCTCAAGGTCACACAATTTCTCCACACTTCCCCCTCTCCATTACTATGTTTTCTGCAAATCTTGCTTTTTTCCCCCACGCCAGTACGTTTCCGCTAAGAGGGAGAAAGCAGAAAGCTATCGAAACTCCTTAACTGCTGTGTTAAAAAAAAAAAAAAAAAAGAGTGGCGCTGTTCTCTGCTGCATTGTTGCCAAGGCAACGAGGTAGAAGACATGACCTTGAGACACCTGTTATATTTACACATACTATAAAAGATTACTTAATATTTCTTTATGAACAAATATCTGCAGCAAATTTTTGTGGCATAGTGAACCTGGTGGCAAGAAAGGGTACCAGATGCCCCAGGTACCAGATTCAGGAGGCATTACGGGCACAAAACATTAGGGCATTTTTTAATATCGAACATAATGAAGGGGTTGGAAAACACCATGTCCTGGGTGCCATTTACATTTGCTATGTATAATACGTAATTTTTAATCAGATTTTGCAACACTCAAGAAAAGTCCCTGAAAACTGCTTTTACTCTTGGTACATATTCAAATATTAGGTTCATCAAAATGCCAGAGGTGATGTAGATTTTAATTATGTTGTGGATTTGAGTTAGTATTGATTCTCCTTTCCTTCCCAGAAGTATCAAGATATATTTATGCAGTGTGCTTTTGGAGAAAAACTGGTCTTGAGAGTGGCAAAAAAAGAATGCATTATACGTGACACATTATGTTCATGGTCCGATACCGAAACAATTCAAATATCACAGAAGTATTTTACATATTGAAATAAAAAATAATATATTATAATCAAGATATTTAAGTTACATTTAATTTGAATGTCTTAATATTTCATATCAGTTCCGAATTATGTTTTAGTTTCTCTATTTTATACAACCAGATTTGTAATTTTGTGCATTGATGTAAAGAAATCCTGTCAAAAAAAAGGTTAAATACATAAACAAATATATTTAAATTGCAATTTTTACCAAGCGAGTCGGTCAATGATTGTCTTGTTAGGTGTTTAAAATGTTCTGAGGTATGGAGGAAATAGTTGCGATTTAAATTATCCAATAGTTTTTGAGGACTGAACTGCAGTTTAGACTTGTATCGGGTTTTTCGTTGCTGTTACATTTAAAATGAATATTGACTGGAATCTGTGTAGCTGTTTAATATATCGAGCCAAAATGCAAAAGTTGTACTGAGCAACATCATGAGTTTAAGTTGAAAAAAATTTCTACACTTAAAGTCAATTTTGATTAATCAATTGAGACTTTGCTAAATATGCTATTAAAAAATTTAGACAATAAATTGATAATAAATGAACTACTAAATGATTTTATTTCTGTGCTGTTTAGTTCAAACATAGTGAAGTTTCATGTAATGCATGCCATATATAAAACTAGATCTTGGAAAACATTTGCATACTAATTCTCTATAAATTAAATTGCTTATTTTTAAAAACCCACATCAGATTGTATCTAGTTATTTTCATATTTATGATTTGTTATTCAATTGAACGAGCTTCTACAACAAAAAGTAAGTTTATAGAACATGACTTTATTTACAGTAAAAATATGTAGCCTAAAAGTTACAGCTTTTAAATCATTCCAAAATATTTTCAAAAAAAAAATTGATTGGGAACTAACACAAAAAAATTTAACCTTCATGAACAGTGGCAGAAAATTTATAGACATCTAAAAGTACCCTGGAGTATGGGGGGGTAGACAACAAAATTAAAAAAATTTAGTGTCCTGGAAAGGTAGCTGATTTTGGTACTTTTTTTTTTAATAATTCCTACTTTTAGACATCTAAAATCAAATAAAATTATATTTTTTTCCTCTAAGAGTTGAGGGGGAGGTGACTTCCCCTGAATTAAAAATGAACTTATGAGGATAATTTCTAAGAGTGCTAGAACTTATATGATCCATTAATTAATAATGGATACAAGTAACGAGATTATAACTGTTGACAGTTTATAAGGGTATGCTTAATGTTATTTTTAATCTTTGGAAATTAGATAACTGCCAGTATTTAATTCAGCATGACAGTTTGATTTAAAAGAAAAATGTCAATAGATAGTCTTCCGATAGTTAAACATGTCGGACTAAATATTGCCAAAGAAAGGAATTTATTATTTACTGCATTATATTTAATTATATAAATGAAATTAAGGATAATTTCATGTGTTTGTGAAGCTTACTTGAAAATTATTCAAAGTAACTATCTTTTGTAGTACTCTTGGACCAATTTAAAACTCATGGGTAATTTTTGGGGGCTCAACAATGAAGAATGGTTACAGTCGGTTTAAAACGATGGCAATAATCACATTTCATGCTTGTTCAGTCGCGTAGCTACAGGGAGAAACAAACTACTGTAGTAAAAACAAGTTCATATTGCACCAATTTTCAAATTTTTGGTGATTAAAACCATTGATATATCATCTCAAAACTTCAACCAAATAGAAGAGTAAGCTTAACTCATTAATGCCAAAATTAATTTAAAGCATACATTTCAATAAATTTTTATTAAATTACGTTTAAAACGCCAAGATTAAGTTAACTGTGAAATGAAATTAAAATCGGAGACAATTTTTTTTTTAAGAAAAAATAAAAAATCATTTTAAAAAACTTTGTTACATATATATTAAAGATTTTTAAAATATCAAAAAATAGAAATCAATTTCTAATTCCTTGTATTACCTCAAATATAAATAAAAGGAAAAACAGAATTCAAAATGGCAACATTTTGTCTTCTAAATCTGGCTAACTGGTGGTATATGCCTGCTAAAAACTGTTTAGGTGTTTGGTAATACCTATTAACTTCATAAACAAAGCAAAAAAGAATCAATGAACTACATTCTGTTCATCCATGGTAGAGAAAAGTAACGTCCTATAAATAGAGAGACCAGAGCTCTTTTGTTGGGGATGCTGTACCCCCTCCCATTGGGGAAAATTTTGGTACCCCGTTCATCCAAGAAGGTACTCAACTAATAGATAAAGATCTGGCGAAAATTTGAGACCCATTTCATTACACTCTTCCAGACTAAACTAAGTCTTGCTCCCCATCGGGCAGACACTAGCGCAACTCCTGAATAGGATGCTGGGCACTAACTGATTTAAAGTATTATTGATAGAAACTTTGAAGAAACAATGGTAAAGAACATTCCAGAAAACTTGCAATTCATTAAATATTTTCTTTTTAAAAAAAACATGTTGAGATTTCTCTATGTTCACTCTTGTTGGAGGGAATGATGAAGGAAAAATTTGCATTCAGTTTTATTTCTCAATTAGCAATCAAAATGCCACAAATAACGATTTGTTTATTTCAACAGAGTAATCTTTAGATTTTGATTCATGTTAGAACATTTTAGATATTACATTTTAAATGTTCAAATTAAAAGCAGCCTTTATTTAAAAAAAAACATCCATGTTTCTAACATCAAACTAGTGAATCGTGTATTATTGAAATTAAACAGTCATTAAAAATAGATTGCAAAACAGCCAAAAAGTATGAATTTTCTTGTCCCGTTTTTCTGTTTCAGAAGTTTTATGTAAAATTACATTTCTGTTAAAGACATCGATCAAGATTATATTGCTACTGTGATGAGACATATAATTGCACCCAACAGTTTAAAATAAAGATTTAAAAGCAGAACATTTTTTCTTCATCTTGTAGATTTCTGAAATAGTAAATAATATTGTTGTTCCCTTTTTTATATAAAGAAAACGGATAGGAATGATAAGAATGAAAATTTTATATAGGATACAAAACGTTTTTTTCTTGTAACTAGCATATTTGATCATTGCAAATGGTGTAAGGTTGAAAACAGATATGATGAGCAGTAAGTTTGGATGCCATGTCAGTGAATGTGTAACCATTTCACTAAGAAGATTCACTCGTAATTTACTTTGGTCTTTGTGACTGAACATTTAACAAGGGCAGGGGTGACTGCAACATAAT
The DNA here is from genome assembly GCA_013235015.1 of Araneus ventricosus. Taxonomy (NCBI): domain Eukaryota; kingdom Metazoa; phylum Arthropoda; class Arachnida; order Araneae; family Araneidae; genus Araneus; species Araneus ventricosus. The sequence continues at coordinate 39,524 of BGPR01002860.1, read as the reverse complement.
TTTAACCCTCTAAGCGGTTACCTATTTTGATCTAATAGCTTTAAAATCTTAAAAATTTGATTTTAAAGTGAATAATTGAATCTTTGTGTTTAATCAAGTCCCAGAATTCTTAAGAGTATTTTAACCATGGTAGTTTAAGAAATTATATACATAAATATGGATTATCTGCTTTTGAACTCAAAATGGAAAAATATGGTTGAAACCCTGGAAGCAGAAAGTGCTTAAAAAATGCGACATAAGTTGCAGAACATTTCATCATTAAAAAAACACTATATGTTCTGCAGAGCAATCAAAGCGATGCGCTCTTTATACCATGCCTTTTCTCTTCACATTTTGCACAACGCAGCCTCCAGAGATTGGAGCAATTGCAAAAATAACTCTCCGTCATTGCTTACGAGAAAGCCACGCTTTCATCGGGGCTGACGTCACTGGGGATGAAGATCCGAAACAGGCACGTTTTGAAAGCTGCGTGTACAAGAATGTACTGGAACTACAGAGTTCCTGGAATACTATTAGGGCTCATTTACCTAACTGGACCAGCTTTGGACACACATATCTATTTTGCCTTTTACTGTGGTCCGCCAAATTTAGACAAACGGCCTGCAGAACATTTCTAACTGTTTGAGGTCATATTGCAGAACGTTGTATATAATTCTGCTCCTGGAGTTGAGACGCTTAGAGGGTTAAATAATTCAGAATTTTAATGTCATATACTTACATGTATCTTTAAAAAAAAACAACAATAACTGGATTTTCAGTACTTTGCATAGTCAAGAAGGTTGACTACTTCATTGAACTTTTATATTTTTATATTTCTTGATATATTAGTGCTAAAAAAAAAATTTGAGATTCATAGTAAACCTCTGAAAAAAATCTAAAAATCCCAGATTTGAGGTAGTAAAAATTTTGGATAAATCCAAAACACAATTACTCCTGTGAAATGTTTAAAATCTGAAAGATATATCTGTGAGAAGTGACTTCAGAAATGCTTTGGTTGGTTTAAATCTTGCACATTCTTCATTAAATAGAGTATGACCACTTTATCTCATGTTGAGGATTTTCCAGGGGCTATTATCTGAAATTTTATTTAATTAAATCTTGAGAGCGCAAGTCATATGAAAGTCCTGTTCCAAAACTTATTTCTGAGTATGCATATAAAATGTTCTGGATCTGTCATTCTGAAGACTTAAAAAAATGATCAAGTTGTAAGAAAGTTCTGTTTCATGCACTTTCGACACAGTAAATAACCAATTCTCTACATCTCTAGAGAAAATAAAATTATTTAATATATCAATACATAACCTTCTTAAAAACAAAATTAAGGAACATTTTGTTAGCATTTTAAAAGGTACTACCCCCCCCCCCCCTTAAAAAATAGTCCCAAGTTTAATTTGTCAGATGTTATAAACTTTTTTTAATAAGAAAAAATTTCTTATATACTTTATACATATTTACAGAGCAAAGAAAAACCCAGATTTGAATATTTGATACAAATGTAATACTGGAATTTTTTTAAAAATCTAGAATATAATTTATACTAAAAATAGTTCAACATTTTTTTCATGTGTCCAGTAAATATAAAACCTTTAAATTTAATTTTAAGTATTTATAATTTAAGATGAACTGAAGAAACAAGAAAGACATTAACTGGAATTAACAGAACATTAACAGAAATAGCACAGTGAAAATTAAAATGATTTCATTTAATAAATTTAATAAAAAAACCAATTTTTAAAGCATACTTATACTAAAAAAGAAGTCATTTTTATTTTAATTACTTTCTATTACTTTGTGTTTATTATAAAAGTTATATAACTTCGAAATCATTTTTTTTCAAATTCTCTATCAATGGCACAATGTGTATAGAATCAACATTTAATTAAATTAATTGATGAACTGATAATTAGTTTCTAAAAAGATTAAAACAGTATATTATCATATAAAATTTCAAAACTCTGGCATATCAGGAAGCAAGTAAAAAATTGTTTACAAAATTCCATCTTTAAAAACATAAAACAAGTTAAATAAAAAAGACAGTAACTACTACAGCAACAGACCAATTAAATTTATATTATTTCATTTTTTTAATCAAAAATAGAGCATGCTATGAAATTGAAACAATATTTTGATCTTTTTCCACAGAGAATATATATAAATATGCACAATAATTTGAGAATAATATATATTTATGCCATAAAAATTTTGTAATATTTTAGAGTTATTATAAAACCAATTCATCTATAATCTACTATTTCTTTCATCTTTAGGATCTTTCAGCATATAAGCTGGGTTGTAGATACGGAACCCTCTAATATCAGCGACTAAGAGGGCTGAATTTTGCACTGTTTGGGATTTCAGCCCTAAAGACGTGTAACCACGATCATACAGAATACAATAAGGCAGTTGCAAGTTCCTTATGAACTGCCACACCTCCGAATATGACCAATTTAAAATTGGTAGAACTCTCAAAACTGAAGGCCAATCATCATCAGTTTGACAAAAGTGATCTAAATTTTCAGTTCCAGGATCTCCCTTTCGCGAACCCATGAAAACAGCTTTCACTTTAGGATAATTTTCTAAAAATGCTTTAAAGGAATCTTTTAGATTTCCATTCATGGTTACAAGATTGAGCTTGTAGTTTTTGACCGTAGTTTCGATGAAAACGTCCACTTCTTTGAACGTTTCTCCACTTTTGACATATAAAACTTTTATGTTTTCCCAGTCGTCAGGATTTCTTCTTTGAACACAGCCGTACAATAAGTGAAGCAAAGCTGTGCAGTCTTTACCACCATTGAAACAAATGCATATTTCTGATGGTGAATACTGAGATAAGATTTCTTCTGTAACCAATATAGCTGACTGAAGGAAGGAGTTGTTATTTTTTGCATAAGCAAACAATTTTTCTGACTCGGATTCTAACAAGTTTTTCTTCAGAGTGACAATACTCCCCGCTGGCAATTTTTCTTCAAAATATTTGCATGCTTTGTTAATCCATTCCTCATCAACACTTTCAAGAGTTAGCTTCACTTTGTAGTAATTTTCACTGAAAGCTGGGTAAGATCCAAATTTAATGTGGCCTTCGAATAATTTCACAGCTTCATTAAGAACAGGTGTAACAGAAAATTCATCAATGGCAAGAAATAAGTTTTTCACTTGTAGTGGTTCGTTTTGAAGTACGAAACTGGATTTAAAAATCTTGAAAGCTCGTTCTAAAAGCATTGGCACACCTGGCATTATATAAATATTTTTAACAGACAACAATGGGTATCTTCCTTTCTTACCATTTTTATCAGTACCATAATTCAAAGTTGCTGATTTTGGAATGGTAGAAAGTTTGACGACTGCTGGATTGTCATCCGCATTTGGACCAAAATATTCTTTCAGTACTGAAAACAATTCTGTGTTTATATCAAGAGTATCTCCAAATGCCTTTGCCACAGCTTCATAAGTCATGTCATCATGCGTAGGTCCTATACCACCACTAGTCAAAACAACTGTGCATTTTTCTGACAATTCTGAAACTTCTTTGGCAATAGCATCTACATCGTCTCTTAATATAGATATTTTCCTTACTTTCACACCGGCAGCGTTTAAATTATTTATTAAAAAGGAACTATTTGTGTCCTTCGTATATCCATTTAAAATTTCATCGCCAATAATTAAAACACCAGCAGTCACTTCCGATGATAATGAGGAAAAAGGATTTGAAAATGATCGAGGTAAACGACTCCGATAAAATAAAATTCTTCTGAAGTTTCTTAATAACATGTTGCTTTTGAAATTATTTTTCAATAAAATTACTGTAAGCTATCTATGTTTAGCAATTACAGGAAAATTCACGTTGCTTATCATAGGGGCGGCAAACGTAGAACATAAGTTTCCTTGAAGAAAAAGGACTACAAAGTAGCAGTCTGTTTCTAAGAAAATAATATTTAGTTATTTAAAAATACGCACATTAGTAACCTCGCGATAAAGTTTCTTAGTTATCCGAATTAGAAATGTCCATCATTATTAGAAATGAATAATAATCGTTCTTCTGTCTATGTTTACAAAACAACTTCTAGTGGAAGTCTCTGATTGTTTGCTTGTTATCGATGGAGTTTGTTTTCGTAGTATTGCAGAATTTTATTTTTTGATACATTATCACTGCTATTACATTGAGAAAGTATAAATTAGACATTGGATTTAATTTATCGGGTTCTGAAAATTTGTAAATTTACTATCTGGAAAATATAAAAATGAAAGTAGGAAGAATTTTCGAATTTATCACAATACGACGAAACTATGTGACGAGTTTTCTGTTTTGTTTCCTTACATTAAAAACCTTGACTTTGGGGTCTATTCTGGTACCCCCGGTTGGGTTCCGCACGTTAACAACGGAACCCAATCCAACTCCCAACCCAACAGAGGGTACCAGAATAGACTCCTTTATCTCTGCTGGGATGTTGGACTTCCACTTTGAAGATTCCACTGACGAAGGAGTCTATTCTGGTACCCCCGGTTGGGTTGGGAGACATCACTTTTCCCGCTGTTAACGTGCGGAAAAGGGACGTCTCCCAACCCAACCGGGGGGTACCAGAATAGACCCCTTAACCTTCCAGAGGGCGCGCGTTTGCAAGAGATACTTGAATTGTGCATCGTATTACATATTTATATCGTTATTTTATATATTTAAGGTCAATTTAATTTGTAAAATCTTTGTTTACTATTAGACTAATGAATACAGATAACATAAATAAAAGTTGCAATTTTGTAAAATAACACGATATATATAGTAATACGATGCCCGATATGTCGCAAAACTTGCGTAAGCGCGCCCGCTGGAAGGTTAACTGCTTGCTTGTGGTTTTCGCTTTCGCGAGAGAGCCTCAGCCACTTATCTACACCGATCGTATTTCAGTATTTAGGGCCCAGAAGTCTAAATGGATTTCAAGAGAAGTTGGGTTTCCAAACTTTTGACTGCACCATCGGATCGGAAAACAATTGGATTTTCGCACTGACTTCCGGCGCGGTAAGGCCCAATTTGAGTGGAACGGAGCGCTCGTGAACGTCCAGCCTAACGCTGCACAACATTATTACAATGAGGTTGGTAGGTTGTTATATTAACCCCTTCTTGGTCGCACGCCATACGTTCGGTTTTTTCGTGCTCGAACGCCAGGGGTATCAAACTCAAATGCCTGCATGGGCCAAGTAATAAAGGTTTAAATCTATGTGGGTCACAGAGAAAAAAAACACCCTTAAATTTTTATACAAATGCAGGTTGATTTTGGAAAAAGTGTACCTGCATTATTTACTAAAAAGAATAACAACAACGGTGAAAGTAATGTCTTCATTATAGTGCTTTGCAAGTTTTATCTGCTTCGAGCTTTTTCTTATTCACAGTGAATGCTTGCTTAGGTGAATGCCAGCAATACTGTATCAGTTTAGTTTAGTTTAGTTATATTAACGTCCCGTTTTGAAGCAACACGAGGGCTATTTTGGGACGGACCTCGTAATTTTGAACCTCGGTCAGATGACGAGGACGACACCTGAACTGGCACCCCCCTCTCCAAACTTCCACGCCACACCAACGGGAGGACGTTTGACCACTACGTATGATTTAGCGTGCAACAGGCCCCATACACGGCGGATCTTCAGTGGAATCGGGTTTCGAACCTGGAACCCTCCGAATACTGTATCAGAAAGGAGACTTAGATCCTTCAATAAGTGAAAATAATTGCTCGGAACTAATAAATACTTCCAAAGAAGGAAATAATTTCACATATCAATTTTCGAGTGTTTTCAAACCTGGCTAGCAAATATTTGTAAAATTCAGTCTCCAAACTTCACTGAATGCTGCTTTCAAACCTGTGCAGCATTTGATATTGTTTACCTCAATCTACGTAACTCGACTAGTAATGGTCAGTCATCTAGTCACTAATAATTGTCGTGGTTAGTTATTACTAATTTTGCATAATTAGAAATAAAAGAAAATTAAACTACGAAAATTTTGTTTCATGCTGTTTTATATGTTAATCCGCAAATATACTCACTGTGGGCCGCGAGTTTGACATCCTTGCCGTACACTATTTAAATCCGTAATTAAGTCAAAGTAACAATTAATTACTCACTGTGGACCGCGAGTTTGACATCTTTGTCGTACGCTATTTAAATCCGTAATTAAGTCAAAGTAACAATTAACTACTCACTGTGGACCGCGAGTTTGACATCCTTGCAGCACGTTATTTAAATCCGTAATTAAGTCAAAGTAACAATTTTAAATACAAAAATCACCTGGACACGCTTAAATGTCTGAAGTCCTATCCTTTACCATCTTAAGCAGATTTAAATAAAAAAAAAAAAACATAAAATGGGTATTGGCATCTAATTAGGAGGTTAAATAAAAACGTAGGGTAAGGGGTTAAAGCCTCTAATTTTACAAGTTCGTATTTTCTCTCTGTCTTTTGGACAGAACTCGTGTAGTTCGTACTCGATTCATTTTAAAAATACGCGTCAATTCAGCTCCAACACATTTCAAACAGGCATGATCAAGACAAAACAGAAAGTAAGGGAGATCAAAAGAAACAAAACGCATACCAATTCAAAGTTTTTTAATAAATACTTTTGTCATTAAATAAGGACAGAGATGCAAGAAAACACTTAATATAAAGATAACATAGAAGCAAATGCAACCCGATTGCGCTTAACATGCATTGTTTAAGGTACATAAAATATTTAATAGAGTAAGTCGCATGCAAATATGTCAAATATTTAGCACTATTCTTTTATGAAATAACACTGACAGTCAACATTTTCTGGTCTTTGATTGCTGCACTCAGCGTCATAAGTTGTCGTCATGCAAGGAATTTAAAATTTTGAATTATGCATCCCAACAGTTATTGACATTATAGCGCAGGAAACAAAATATTTAAATTTTTACAAGTTAAACCGAAGGAACATATAACAGTGAACATACTCCCTTTGCCCGAAAATATGGTATGCTTTAAAAAACATTTAAATAAAAAAATTAATAATTTAGTACTGTTCAGCAATGTATTCCGAGACAACCACTTTTGAACGATTTTACACCGGAAAGGGGGGTCGGGAATGAGTCATATGAGCTCATTTCCGGAGTTCTTTGTTAGATCACGCTCAGTAAAATGTAAAGAGCACCCTTCCATTCTTCATTGGGGGGGGGGGGGGGGGGGGGGGGTAGCCCCGCCCAGCGCGGGGGTGAAAACTCGGAGGGTTTCCAAATCCGTTGCTAAACAATAATCGAGCAGCTTTTTTTGTATATGACAATAACTGTTACATCACACGTGATAGTACACAAACATTTGGATTCGATTAAGCCAGAAATATTATAAAAGAAAAATTCGTTTTGTATGAAATAAAATAACGCTCGCTGTATTCACGAAAGGGCGATTTTGATGAAACTTTTGTTCTGATTTATTGTATTGTAAGTAAGGAGTAACAAATCGAAGCAATAAACCGAAATTCCTACAAAACTCCTCATATCAATAAGGTCCAACTTTGTCGTCAACGTCGGTTAACGGGGGTTGCTCTCAAGAAATACAACACAAGTCCAGATCCCACTTCAAATAAAACTGCTGTATATTTTAAATTATGTTTATGCATGGCATCAGTAAACTTATCTATTTAATTAAAAATGCAATTATTTCTAAATGTCTGCAATAATTTCGGACACAAATTATTTCGAAATGCTTACCATATTTTCGGACAGGGCTATTATTCCACAAGAAATCATATATATATTGCTTTTAGAAAAATCTCGTAAACGATTCAAATATAAAAAAAGGACTTTTCGACTAAGCTTTTCTTTAGTATGTTACAGAATAAGTAAATTAAAAAAAAACTCGCACGATAACATTGTTCTCATATTCTCCATATCTCGCAGATAACTTAATATGCTAAGAATAATGGCGAACCAGTTACAAAGCGAGATAAAAAAGAAAAAAAAAAACCTTTCAGCAACAATTCCATTATCCAAGTAAAACATTGCTTCTTTACAGTTGAATTGCAAATACTAAACAAAGAAAAGCACAGCAAATGCCAACTACTAGATAACATTTTTCTATTGCCACGCAGATGTTGAAATTTCTTAAAACAAATTATTTTAAATTAACTTTGAATTACCCTAAAAGTCATTTTTAAACTAGTTTACAACAATTGCTGGAAGAGATAAAACTGCTAATGATGGATGATTCCATGAAGGACGACTAAGTGAGTCAAAATCGAGAAATAAATATTGATTAAAGGTATCTTTTTGAATGCGATCTTCAGTAGGTGATTGCATATATATAAAAAGAGACTCTGTAGATGATTGCATATAAAAAGAGAGAATCTATAGATGATTGCATATAAAAAGAGAGAATCTATAGAT
>BGPR01002860.1:0-25106 GCA_013235015.1 Araneus ventricosus | reverse complement strand
AGTAAGCAGATGACGAGTCTCACTCGTCCACCGTAACTTCGCCCAAGTAAGCAGATGACGAGTCTCACTCGTCAAATATACCCAAAGGGTTAACAAAAACAAAACACAATGAAATAACTAGCCAAAAAATGTTTTCGACCGCTTCAACGCTACAAGTACGAGGGGAATGACTACAAAAGTGGGAAAATTTCCTAACCTGTCAAAAATCAGGAAGAAATGTTGGTTACGTTTTTTTTAAAGGGAGATTAAGTACAAATAGCTGTAGTGATTTTAAATAAAATCAAGAATTCTGGTTTATCTCTGGGCGTTGCAGCCCCACAGCAACCCCCTTGGATTCGCCACTGATGTTTGTGTTTAATGTTTGTAATTAATCTAATATATTTCCAAAATAGCTAGCCAGTTTACTTTTTGGTTTCCAACGTGAGGCCAGGCATTTCGATCCACTGGTATATTGATAGATTTTATATACCTATAATGTGATTACACTTAATTCTTGTCACTTCTTCACTTATTATGTAAATACCCGTAAACGGCACGATCGTAATTTTGAAAAAAAAAGCCTCATGTGGTTTCTGCAATTGACGATTCATATTTGGTTACTGTTTCTTTATCAACTATTTTTTAATGTACAGGTGAATCAAATCGAATACCCTCATTTCAAAGCTTTGCTGTGCAACAGGTAGTTTCTGTATTTTTCTGAAAGATGCATCCAGTCGATCTCCAATTAACCGAAGCCCAATAGTGCAAATTTCTCCATTTTTCCGAATCGATTTTGGGAGAAAAAAAAAATGAAAAATACCAAAATTAGGAAAAATGTCAAAATTGTGGTTTCCTTTTTACGTAAATCTTACAATTTTACTCACAATTTCTGTATTTTATGTTTGTTAAATACTATTTCACGAAGTTAAAGATATTTCTAACCTAGGACTACTTTCCTCCCATTGGGGTCTCAGGAAGGAATTTGATTCACACCCCAAAACGCCACCAAAAACGTTGTATGGGAGATCCTCTATATCTCGGTAACTACATATGTTAAAAACATAACTAATATCTTATTTTAGAAGTAAAGGGTAACAACAGAAGTTACAACAAGAAAACTGAAAATCGGAATTGTAGTTCAGCGACTACCGAGTCGCAAAGTTGGGCAAAAATACGCATGAATTGGTGACGCGATCCTCTATATCTCGGTAACTACATAAGTTAAAAACATAACGTCTCATTTTAGAGATAAAGGGTAACAACAGAAGTCACAAAAAAAATTTGAAAATCGGAAAAGAGTCACGCGAATCAAGTAGTCCTACGCCTTTAACAACAGCGGCTGTTTGCATTTTTTTCAATGTTTGACGTCTTTTCTTGCTTAATCTCTGAGCATTACCGAATCATTCGAATTTTCGCACAGTTCGATTTCCATTTAATTCGTAATTTCATTCCATAACTGGACTTCTACTATACTTGAAGTGGTAATACACCCAAACCCAGTTATAACTAACTCTTAACGGTCGATCCAGAAGTTTGCTATAACCGAGGGTTCACTATATCCGATTTTTCAAATCTTGGCCGCTCTAGATTTCCTGTAATCGTTAAATGTATTCCTGTCTTGAAGAAATTAATTACACTCAATTCCAATTAGTTATGGGCCATAATAAATTAAAATAAATATTTGTTCTTAAAAAAATTAAACAGGGAAGTTAATTGTACTTACATTTATCTGTATAAAGTACGAAAATTAGTTGTGATTTTTCGCTTAAGAGCTGAAACTGATCTTGAAATGTGGAAATTTTGGTTAACTTTATCCGAATTCCTTGCTTTGAAAAATCGTTACAGGCATTTGACAATACATTAGTGGCATAGTTCGGTTGGGATTTGAAAAGTTCGTTATAACGGAGGGATCGTTATATACCTTGTTTGTTACACCAGGGTTTGATTGCATATTCAAGTTTCGAATACAGTCTGCAGGTTAATTATTATCGATCCGGGTTATTAATACCAGCATCGGCACATACAAGCTAAAGAAGATTTGGCGAGAATTGTATTACAGGCGTGATGCATGCCGTGTAACAAAATAAAGGCATATTGAGCATTTGCGATGCCTGTAATCGAAATTTGAATCTATCGGCGTCGTTCAGGCAGAAGTCATGAAATCCAAAACTATAGTTACGAGATGTGGTCAATTTAAACTTAATTATTTTTGAGTCATTAAGGTAAACAGTAAAAATTATTCTACAGATTTCTAGCTCCTACGGTTGGTTTATTGATGTTTATATCACGAAATAATAAATTTTAAATTCTAATTCACTGCAGTAGTCCGCCAAAAGGTTTTTGTGGACTTGGTGACTTCTACCTGAACGACGACGACTTTACCACTTGGCAGATGTGTCCCGATTCCCGGGAAACTGCACGTGGCGCCAAAGCGGGAGTGTAAAAAAATGTTTTCATAGACTTGATTATATATATATATATATATATATATAACAAATACGAAACAAACATAGCAGAAATGTAAAAGCAACATGTACAAAATAAACATTCATAAAACAAAATGTCAAGAAAAAAATCTGCGGACAGTGTTTTTTAGCTATATGCCAACATTGTTCGCAGAAAACATTATGATTTCACTAATTTTTTAACGGTTCGTATAGATTTTACTTACCCTGATGAGCATCTATACGCTTTTACCGATTTACTACAGTCTCTCCATTTTATTTTAACATTTTTTGACTTTCATGATATATATATATATATATATAATAAGTTTATTTAATTTACTTCATAAGTTTCAGCTGGTTTTAAATATTTCTGATTAATGTTAAGCCATATTTTAAAATAAAAACGCAAAGCGCGGTCACCGGCAACAAAAGAAATAAGCCACGCAGAAGCGGGGCGTCTGGTAGGAAGGCTACATGGTTTTAAAAAGAGGAAGTTGCACCATCGCAGCGAGATTAAGTAGTATTGTGAAAAAAGGGGGGAATTCCCGATCGTGAGAGCGGTTGAAACTGGATTTCAGCCAGTTAAAGTGACAGTTAATTGTGTGTTAGAACTTAAGTAGAAATAATTTTACGAATTAAATTTTGAGTGGCGTTTTTTAAAATTAGGAAAGTGTTAAATTATTACGCATATATATATATATATAATCTGCTGAATATATTATTTTAGTTTCAGTAAGACCATTATATAATCTTAAATATAGCTGAAGTTTAAAAATTCTCACCATAATATAATGATGTCATATTGGCAGGTAAAACATGCATATTTCTAAGTAAAAGTTTGGTTAATATTTAGAATGTAGACATTATAGAATTTATTAAATACGTTGACTGGAGGGGCGCCATATTGTTGCCTTGTTCGGTTTCTAAGGCCGCTATTAGCCGAGAGCAGCCAGTGGCGTCACTGGCTGCTTATGCGAGTCGCCTGCCATTATATCCAATGGATCCTATTAGCCGACGGCGATCGGTGGCGCAGCAGAACAACATGTTGCCGCCTGTTGCCCTAGCCGGCAACAACACCGTCAACATTTGGTGGCCCAGACGTTTGACGGGGCATTGTAGTAAATGGAGCCTATTAGCCGAGGGCAACCGGTGGCGCTACTGATCATCCAATGTAGCTGCGCTCGCATATGATACGTCATTTAGAAATCTGCTCTCAGCTCTATAGTACTTCATTTAGCTGTCTATTGCATTTGCCTTTTTTGTGATATATTTTTTTAAATGGCCAAGGAATCAGGAAAGCAACAGATGAAAGACTTAATGAAATTGTTTGAAAACAAGATTAATACTGAAGACTTCATTCTTGTGGTGGATTCTTGATATATAATTGTGTGTGATTATTAATTTTGACAAAATTATTAAAATGTAAGAAATAAATTGTACACAAATGAAATTTGTGTCACTGTGGCTAATTTTTTAACTTTAAATTAATTTTATTTATATTAAGATAATAATAATATACCGTTTCATGTGTAATCAATATTCATATACTTACTTAGTTGTTTGCTTTTATACATACTTTATTTACTACCAGTTGCAAAAAACTATTATTTTGAAAAAAAAATAGTTCACCGTTCACAGAACTACGAGTAAACAAAGTAATAATAATTATAAAGAGAAAAAAAGTAAGTTTAAATGTCACAATATTTATAAAGAAGTAATTAGCCTTAACTAATAAATAGTATAGACGACTTTGACAGAATAAAACAATTGTACACTAAAACTTTAGAATGAATGATACAATTCATAACAAACGTGCTTTTTTCTACAAGCGTTTTTGAAAAGACATGAAGAATTTCATTCGCAAGAGCTAATTAGAAAAAAAAAATAACATTTTATTTTTGACTTCGAATTAACTAAAATAAATTAGAATTACAGACAATATTTTAACTTTATGACAATAGGAAATTAAAGCAGCTAATGAAAAAATAATTGTGTCACCGACGACTTCACAATTTAACTATCAATTTTCACAGTTTTAATTTGATAAATTTTTATATTTGTCTGTTTTCCAAATTCTTAAAGGCAAAACATAAAACACTACCTTCAAGAGACAGCAATATTCAAAGTTTTTAGTAATTAAAAAATGAATTTTACTTTTGAACATCCACTAAGAGAGCTTCTGACATCTGAGCTATAAATTTTGTCAGCGTACAAACAAGTATCAAATTGTTTCGTAAACAATGATTAACTAACATACTAATTTGTCATGGAATGTATTAGTATGCGAAAATAACTGAAAAATTTACTGTCATAGATCGTCGAACAATGTATAATATTATCATGTAGTCAGTCGAGAAACAAACATGGGATGTTTTCGTATTTTCGTAAACTTTCGCTTTTTTCTTATTTAACAGAAGAGCAAGGAGATGAAGTTCTTCCTTGGACGCCATTCTCTCAAATGACTATTTCCCGCAATTATTTCAAAGCTGCGCCTCCAGTTGCCGGGTTTTAAAATACTTCGGCAACTGGCGGCGCAGCCAATTTTACTGTCAGCTGCGCCGCAAGTTGCTCTCGGCTAATAGCGCCCTAAAGTTACCTCGGGCCGCTTCTGCCTATTGGAGCATGTTATGTTGAATGACCACAACTACCTGTTGCATTGTAAAACTTTAAAATCGGGCATTCCATAGCGGTTACAAGTGGGAAAAAAGTTTAAGAAGTCCTGTTACAGATGTGATGTTGGTGAATTGTAATTCGCATGGGCCATTCTCACGAAAAGGTGCTTTTCACAGTCCCTGGGTGATAAAAATTAGAAAGTGCAAGCAAATTTCCTAATATTTTTGCTCATGTGTATAATTTAAATTTTAAGAAAGCTATTCAATACGTTTCTACTAAAACAGTTTTACTATATAACTCTCATATAACTCTCATTTCAGAATATAAGACAAAAGTCCCCTCCGTGGACTTCCCTACATCTGAAACACAAGATAATTTTTGCTGATAATGAAACAATTAAAATTTTTTTACTTTTTTTCTTCATTATTAACTAGTTTAAAGTCTCTAATTAAGATCTAACTTAATATCTTTTTAAATATATAATTTTTACATAGGAATTAATTTTTAAACTTTGTCACTGGAAAATTAAGTTTCCCTCCATGGACAAAGAAAATAACTTTAAAAAATATCATAAATGGCAGTTCATGTCAAATCCCCATGAAAGAGTTTATAAGAGAGGCAGAAAATTTGTTCTTTAAGGAAAAATTTTCGTTCTATTGCGAATTTGTTAAATATATTCCAATGTATTAGTTCCATTTAGAGCTTGGTAAAGTTCTCAGGGAGCACTCCGTGTACATTATAAATAAGTTAAGAAAAGTATAATTTATAATTAAAATACAAAATTTTGATAGGTTTAGTATCGAATTTAATAAAAATAAGTGTACCACTTTAGTCACGCAAAAACCAAAGCACTTAAAAATTCAAAAAATTTGTCTCCTCCGTGGAATTCCCCTCCGTGGACACGGCATCTCCACAGAGAGGATGGCATTGTCAATGAAAGAGACAAAATTTCAAAAATCTTAGTTAGATAAATTAAATATACAGTTAGATAAATTAAAATAATATTAATTAAATGTTCTTTGGTAAATATTTTTTTATGAAATTTAGTGATTTCCTTTTTCTTTTTTTAAAAATTGAAATTGAAATTATATTCTCGAAAAAAATTAAGGTAAACAAATTCAGATAGAATATTTATAATATTAAAGCTTCACTAATGTGTAAAAACATTTTAATAGCTAAATTTATTTTTAGAAAAAAGGGGAATATCAAAAAATAAAAACACAAAGCAGAGTCAGATGCTCAAATTCAAAAGAGAGTAGAAAAAAATTAATGCGAGACTTACTAGATTGCTTATTAATAAATAAATATATTATATTCTTTAATCTAATATATAATTGGTTACTTTCCTGCAAAATGCTGACATTCATTTATTTGAAATTGTTTGTAAATATTATTTAACTAATGCACAGTCATTGCCATTATTTAAAAAGTTCTATTTATTTTAAAATGTTAAGTTTTCTTGCAATGGTTTTTAATAACTAATCTTATTGCTTAATTATAAGAAATAAACCTGTACCAAATCTGCCGAAGAATTAGTCAATTATGCTTTCGTTTAAAATGTAAAAGTTCCGTTGACTATCATGTCTCCTTCATAGACAGGTTAAAAATTAAAAAAAAAAAAGTAAAAAATAAAATATAAAACTTGACCACTACTATAAGGTTATTTATTAAGCTAAAATGGAAACATCCATGCAATTTACAAGTTTATTTACATACTTTTGTAAAATAATTTTTTTTAGCTATTTGTACCTTTTCCATGAGAATGACCCGCATCACGAGTCACAGAGCGATGGCGAATGATTTTAAGAGCGGAAAATGACTTGCACTCCCGCCGTTGCGTTGCCCACCACCCGTTGCCACATCCTCCAATAGCACCTGGCGTCGTAGATGAGCACACAGGACCAAAACACTGCCAGGAGACATGGAACCAGGGCAGCGTACAGTCCGTATTCTTCGTAATGGAATCCTGTAGGGGAAAAAAATCAATAAAAACAGTTTTAAACACACGCTTTTGTTGGTGTACTAAAAAGTGGAATTTGATTATTTTAATTACTTTTCACTTCTTAGTTTTTAATTTATAATTCATTATTATAAATACTATGAGATCTTGAAATCAATGTTTTTTCTTAATTTCATTACCAGGTGGTTAAATTCATTATCATGTGCACGAAATCTAAATCGAATTATATTAATCAGTCAAGTGATAATTAAGTTTAGAAAATATAAAATAGTGGATTGTCATCGAGAATACACAAGTGTACGAAATTTCAAATCACTAGCACATAGGAGCGAGTGAAATACCGATTACAAACATGAAACCAGCCAAGTTAACCTTAAAGCAGTCGCGCTTATGCAGGTGATACTTATACTGCGCATCGTATTACATACTTATATCGTTATTTTATAAATTTAAGTGCACTTTTTATTTATATAATCTTTGCATAGTAAAACGCTAATAAATGCAGATTACATAAATAACAGTTGCGTTTATTTTTGTAAAACAACACGACATAAATAAGTAATAAAATGCACGATATCGTCGCTTAATAAACAACACCACTTGTCTCTATTTTTTTTGAAATTTCAAAGAGGAAGACGAGTATTTCTGAATTTTTTTCACATATCATAGGAGCTTGTGGTCTCATGTTTATATCAGATGTTTAAAAAATTCAGAAATATTCGTGATTGGTCGCGAAAAATTGGGTATTTTCTTCCTCCTCGAAATTTCAAAACATTGAGATAGGTAGTGTTTATAAGTATGTCCTGCGTACGCGCACCCCCTACACGATTAAATAAAAATGAACGATAAAATAAGAATTATAATCTAACAAAAGCTAACGGAAAGTTATAATTCAACACAAGCACTGCTTAATTTACAACTGCACCATTGTGTTGCAACCAATATATTCAGACTCAATCGGCTATTGTTTATGAGTGCAATAAAAGAAAATTTTATAGGATACTAGCAGTACGCGCACGGCGTTGCCCGTGGAATCAGGACTTCAACCAAATGGGGGGAAAAAAACACGCCCACAATGACACGAAAAAGTTTTGAAAACAAAATCAAAACAAAAGATACACATTATTGATTTTCTCGCTTATTTTTTTCGCGATAAACAATATTAAAAAATTGCAACGTGAAAATTATTATTCTGCAAGCAAAGTATGCGAGATGAATAAATACGTTAAGATACTGCCGAAAATAATAATCAAAGTTATTCAGTTGAAGGTCATGACGTATCCTGCGCGTCCGCCAATCAAAATTGCCAGCAACGTTCCGAAGAAGTGCCGCGCGAGGAACTCGATAGAGAAAAATAACTCTCAACGGCCCAGAAAAAAATTAATTTAAAAAAAAAACGGGAAAAGATATTTTAACCGTTCTTATTTTAAACCCGACAGAACCGTTCTAGTTATAAGTTGAAAAAAAAAAATGAAAATAATAGTGTTATTAGAAAGTCGGATGCAACAAATTTAAAAACAAAACTAACATTTAGATGCCAAAACTGACTATTTTTTAAAAATTTCTCAAAATTCAGTAAATTACGTTAGAAGCTCAAAACTAACTTCATTAGAACGGAAATCGCGTGTTCTTTCCGATGGTGTATCTATTTTTAACGTACAGTTATCCGAAATCATTCTATTGAGAAATTAGTGCTAAAAATCACCCAAAACAACACTACACATTAAATAAAAAATTTTCTAGATTAAATTTTAAAATTTCGGCTTCGAGGTGCATTCAGTCACCATTACGACTACCTGTGTGCCAAATTTTATGGCTGCAAGAGCGATAGATTCGTCTGAACATAACAGACACACACACACAAACGTTAGCCTTTTATAAGTATAGCATGTTTACCTTCTATCTTTACTAAGTGTGATTGCGAAGGTAAAACGAAACCGACGACCGAAAAGGCAGGAGCAGCACACTCAAACCAGAAGCTGCCTTTATGACAATTCAGGTTCTGACCAGGAACAACCTTCGGAGGTAGCATCCAGTGTGAGGACGAGACAGGTTGAATTAGACATCTCGTGGAGATAGAAATTTAATTACTTCTCAAAGGATCCTTAATAATCCATCTAAAGATTTTTAATTTACCTTTACAAAGTAACTTCCTATTTTGAAAGAACACTGCGTAATATAAAACGATTTAAAATTTAACAAGTAATAAAAAAAGTAGGGTCAATTCCTACTTGATGTGAATCGAGATGTAATGAAAAACGTCAATGCTCATGCGCAAATATGGCTGAAATATGAAGGTGCTTCGATGATTCCATGGGCCAATCCATATACTAAGAACCAAGTCTGTAATGTTAATAGTTTTCGAGATATAATGAAAAACGTACTGCGCATGCTCAAAGATATGGCTAAAAAATATGGAGGTGTTTCGATGATCCCATGGAGCCATCCGTATACCCAGAACCAATCTATACTGATTAATAGTTTTCGAGATATAATGGAAAACGATTACTGCGCATCGTATCAAAATATGAAATGACAGACAAACAGACAAAAGACGAATTAATATTGCATTGTCATCTGAGTTCTGAGCTATGTTTCCAAGTTTCAAGTCTCCAGCTCATCAGGAGGAGTTAGTTTAAATCGATTGCAAAAGTTTGAATATATATATAAAGGGAGAGTGAACTATAATGTAGGATGAAAAAAAAATACAGTTTCAACAGTTTTAAATACATACATAGGCTTAAAATATTACTAATGTATGTTGGTTATGAGAATCCTGAACTCAATCATTGCTATGAATTTTATCTGTGAGTAATATCTAGATACGAAAACAAGTTTAAAATTGATGATGAATCCAGTGGCGAATCCAGGGTGGGGAGCTATGTTTCTAGCCCCCCAGAGTAAACCAAAATTTTGATATTATTTAAAATCAATAAAACTGTTTTCTTAATTTTCTTCTTTAAAAAGAATAATAAAAACGTTTCAATAGTACTTTCTGTCTTGGAAAGACTCCCGAAATTTTCCTATTTTTTGTAGTCATTCCACTTGTAGCTTTGACGTCGAACACATTTTTTGGCTATGGATTATTTCATTGTAATTTTTTATTAAATTATAGAAAGTATTGTATTATTCTTTATGATTTTTATTGGCGGGTGAGTAAGATCTGTAAAGTTCAAGAGTTTTTGGTTTACATTAGCCTTGAGGTTTGACATTCGTCACGACGATACAACATTTTTATGACCTCAGCCCCAGACCAGATCCTAGATTCGCCACAACGATGAATACAAAGCGTTGCTAACTGCAACCGTATTAACAATTTGAGTGTTACTTAAAAAAGAGAAGCTGAAAACGGAGTTAGTGATTACTATGAGAAAAAAACTACTTGAATTTAATGAAATGCATTTAGAATAGGTAGCAAAATTTGATATACACCATTTGCTAGCATGGAATAACGTAATAATACAAAAGATTTCTTATATTAATATCTTGAGAAAATATATTTATCATTGCTATTAGTGTGGAAATGGATAAAACGTATGATTTGAGTGGGTACCAGAAGGTTGGTCTCAGTATATGGTACAGAAGCTTTGCCGCTTGAACTCCTAATAAGCAATAGCCCTCTTAATTCGCGGAGTCATAGTCTTGGGAGTCCCAGATTGGCAGTCATGGAATCTTATCATGCCCAGGAGAATCAGTGGCGTAACGAGGGTAAGTGGCGTCTGGGTCCTCAATGAATTTTCACTACCTCCAGCATTAAAGCTTAGATTGTAACGGCGACCGGGCATGGTATTTTTTTTGCACTTCATCGTATTTTACTTTATAAAGTGATACTAATGCATTCAAGTTTTGTCAGCATGGTCAATGGCGTACCGATGATCGAAATGGCATTGGGGCGCGGTAACATTGCCGCTTCATGCTCAGCTTGCCAAAACCATACATGGCACGCGACAAACTGGGACCGGGGCATCGATACCCTCTAGCCCCCGATCACTACGCCACTGAGAAATATAGAGATTTGATTAAAGAAAGCTGAAATTACATGAACATGTCAGTGGGGTGTGAGGAGTAAATGCCCCTTGTCATGAGAATCTCGTTATGGTGGAATGGCCTAGCTTCCCGTCTGGTGAATGCTAGCTTATTAATGCTTGGTGCCCAGGACATGTGATATTTTCACCTCATCGTATTTGACTGGGCACACTAGCGTTTTGCCACCCTGGCCAGTAGCGGGTGAGGAGTTAGTGGCACCCGTATCTATCAGTCATAATATGATTTCGTCATGGTGAATACTAGTTTTACGTCATGGTGAATGCTAGCTTGTGTAAGCGGTGCCCAGGACATGTTTTCGCCCCTCATCGTATTTGACTGCGCACGCAACGTTTTGCCACCCTGGCCAGTAGCGGAGCGAGGGGGTTAGTGGCACCCGTATCTATCGAATCATAATGTAGTTTCGTCATGGTGAATACTGCCTTAAGTTTCCCGTCATGGTAGTGCTAGCTTGTGTAAACTGACTGGACATGATATTTTTCGCCCCCTCATCGTATTTGACTGGGCACACTGCGTTTTACCCTGGCCAGTAGCGGAGCGAGGTTAGTAAGCACCAGCTATCATATCAGTCATAATAAGATTTAGTCATGGTAGATACCTTGGTTTCCCGTCATGGTGAATACTGACATGTAAGCGGTGCCAGGACATTATATTTTTTATCATCGTATTTATTGGGCACTAACGTTTTGCCACCCTGACAGTAGCGGAGCGAGGGTTAGTGAACACCGTATCTATCAGTCATATGATTTCGTCATGGTGAATACTTGTAGTTTCTCTCGTCATGGTGAATGCTAAACGTAAATTTAGGACATATTTTTCGCCCCTCATCGTATTTGAGCTGGGCACACTAACATTTTGCCACCCTGGCCAGTAGCGAACAAGGGTTAGGCACCCGTACACTGTAAAATATCCGTTTTTTCCCTACCCTAAAGTTTTCTTCTTTCCTAGATTTTCACTACCTCCACCGGCAGATTGTGTAACAACGGCGACCGAGGCATGGTATTTTTTTTGCACTTCATCGTATTTTACTTTATAAAGTGATACTAATGCATTCAAGTTTTGTCCAGCTTGGTCAATGGCGTACCGTGTCGTAGTCCAGGACATGAGGTATTGTTGGCCTCATCATGTTTCCTTTCAAAAAAAATGTCATAAACGCATGTTTTTTGACACCCATAGCGACCCTAAAACTGGGACCCGGGGCATCGATACCCTCCCTAGCCCCGATCACTGCGCCACTGGGAAGAATATAGGGTGATTAAAGCTGAAATTACATGAACATGTCAGTGGGGTAGCGAGGGTAAATGCCCCTTGTCATAATATGATCTCGTTATAGGGTGAATGGCCTGGCTTCCGTCATGGTGAATGCTTGTAAGCAGTGCCCAGGACATGATATTTTTTCGCCCCCTCATCGTATTTGACTGGGCACACTAACGTTTTGCCACCCTGGCCAGCGGAGCGAGGGTTAGTGGCACCCGTATCTATCGGTGTAATATGGTTTCATCGTGGTAGAATGCCTTAGTTTCCCGTCTTGGTGAATGCTAGCTTGTGCAAGCGGTGCCCAGGACATGATATTTTTTTCCACCCCCTCTCTGTGTTGACTGGGCACATAACCTTTTGCCACCCTGGCCAGTAGTAGCGGAGCGCGGGTTAATTAGCACCCGTATCTATCAGTCATAATATGATTTCGTCATGGTGAATGCCTTAGTTTCCCGTCACAGATACTGGCTTGTGTAAGCGGTGCCCAGGACATGATGTTTTCACCCCTCATCGTATTTGACTGGGCACACTAACGTTTGCCACCCCTGGCCAGTGGCGGAGCGCGGGTTAGTGGCACCCGGCCAATCTATCAGTCATAATATGATTTCGTCATGGTGAATGCCTTAGTTTCCCGTCGAATGCTGGCTTGTGTAAGCCAGTTGCCCAGGACGCTGATGCTCTTTCGCCCCTCATCGTATTTGACTGGGCACGCTAACGTTTTGCCACCCTGGCCAGTAGCGGGCGCGGGTTAGTGGCACCCGTATCTATCGTCATAATGTAGTTTCGTCATGGTAAGATGCCTTGGACGTCATGGTGAATGCTGGCTTGTAAGCGTTGCCCAGGACATGATATTTTCGCCCCTCATCGTATTTGACTGGAGCGCACTAACGTTTTGCCACCCTGGCCAGTAGCGGGCGAGGTTGAGTGGCACCCGTATCTATCAGTCATAATATGATTTCGTCATGGTGAATGCCTTAGCGGATTTCCCGTCATGGTGAATGCTGCTTGTGTAAGCGGTGCCCAGGACATGATATTTTTAACCCCTCATCGTATTTGACTGGGCACACTAACGTTTGCCTGGCCAGTAGCGGGCAGCGAGGGTTAGTAGCACCCGTAGTCATAATATGGTTTCGTCATGTTGAATGCCTTAGTTTCCCGTCTTGGTGAATGCTAGCTTGTGTAAGCGGTGCCCAGGACATGATGTTTTCGCCCCCTCATCGTATTTGACTGGGCACACTAACGTTTTGCCACCCTGGCCAGTAGCGGAGCGAGGGGTTAATGGCACCCGTATCTATCAGCCATAATGCTTTCATCGTGGTAGATACCTTAGTTTCCCGTCATGGTGAATGCTAGCTTGTGTAAGCGGTGCCCAGGACATGATATTTTTTCATATCTCATCGTATTTGACTGGGCACACTAACGATTTTGCCACCCTGGCCAGTAGCGGAGCGAAGGGGTTGTACCCGTATCTATCAGTCATAATATGATTTCGTCATGGTAGAAACCCTGGTTCCCGTCATGGTGAATGCTAGCGTAAGCGGTGCCAGGACATGATGTTGCCCTCATCGGTATTTGACTTTGGGCGCACTAACACCTGGCCAGTAGCGGGCGAGGTTAGTGGCACCCGTATCTATCAGTCATAATATGGTTCGTCGCAGTGAAAGTCCTAGTTTCCCGTCATGGTGAATGCTAGCTTGTATGGCAGTGCCCAGGACATGATATTTTTCGCCCCTCATCGTATTTGACTGGGCACACTAACGTTTTCCACCTGGCCAGTAGCGGAACAAGGGTTAGTGGCACCTGCTTTTCAAAAAAATATCCGTTTTTTCCTGACTTTTTCCGTATATTTGACGGTTTAAAAAAAGCTGTTTTGTTGACAAAACGGTTTTCACCGTTTTCCTCAACCATAAATGGTTTAAAATCAGTTCAAATTCTATTTTCGTCATACGGTATTGCTTTCCGTGCGATAACTTTCCCTTTTTCTTAAATGCTCTGTGCATTTATTTCATATTTTTTAATAGGGTTCCATCTCGTGACCTTAAACACGCGTTCTGTAGTAGTTGATTTTTTACACTACTGGGTGCGGCCACTAGATCTATAGTGACTTTAAAACTCAAATAGATTATTTTACTTTATTTTATAAGTCTCCGGTAGTCATCCGGTAGAGCGACTGCCTTTTTATTTCTATGAACGCAGTTTCGATCCTGGTTCGGAGGAATTAGAGTTGTCACTATCTTGCATCGAACTCGTCTAAGTAAGTTCAATTAAAAATTATATTAATTAAACTAATTGAAATTAATAAATAAGCCTTGTTAATTAATATTTAATTGTCTTTTACATCAGCACATTTCAACTCAACTCGAACAGAAGGAGAAAACAACTCAACTCAGTCGATGACGTCACTTACTTCGATTACTTAGTACACGGAGAAAACTTGATTTCATACGGTAAACAACCGTTGTGACTACGGATTTACTTCGTAACTTTTACGGTTTTACTGTATTAGCTTCTCAGTTCGTAGAATTTACGGGA
The DNA here is from genome assembly GCA_013235015.1 of Araneus ventricosus. Classification (NCBI taxonomy): domain Eukaryota; kingdom Metazoa; phylum Arthropoda; class Arachnida; order Araneae; family Araneidae; genus Araneus; species Araneus ventricosus. The sequence goes on along the minus strand of BGPR01002860.1, from coordinate 10,274 downwards.
TTTTTTACAGTGTATCTATCAGTCATAATATGATTTCGTCATGGTGAACGCCTAGTTTCCCGTCACGGTGAATGCTAGCTTGTGTAAGCGGTGCCCAGGACATGATATTTTTTTCGCCCCTCATCGTATTTGACTGGAGCGCATAACGTTTTGGAGTAGCGGAGCAAGGAGTTAGTGGCACCCGTATCTATCAGTCATAATATGATTTCGTCATAGTGCTAGCTTCCGTCATGGTGTGCAGTGGTGTTAGTGAAAATTATGTTCTCTTCCTGAATCATAATAGTTCATAAATACGGGGAGACATATTGTTTTTAGTTTAGAAAATGACTCACCTAAGAAGATACATGGAGGTAGGACGTACGGCTTTCTGTTATAATCCAGCGTAGATGCAGCGAAACCCAGGCCATGCAGATAGAAAGCCCAACGGTTTTCAAAGCCATGACAGGCGTGGGTTTGGGCTTTATCATTCCATTATCGGTCTATTTATACCTAAAATACACTTTGTGAGTTCGGAAGTTAAATCAGAGTTTCGAATTGCCCTAAAGTTAATTTAACTTTGCTCTAAGTTTTTATATTCGTTTTCTGTTATGGCAGCAGCCACAATTGTTGTTCTTTTTCCTGGCAGTTAAGAATTCTGTTCGACTCACGGGTAGGTGCATGAGGTTTTGTAAACATGAAATAAATAGAAGAAATTTTAATCAATGCTTTTTACGACCTTCTTTTTCACGAATACTGCATATATAGTCTGTAGTCCAGTGGTCGGCAACCTGCGGCTCGCAGGCCGCATGTAGCTCTTTGATGTAAGTTTCAGCTCTGCAGTTCTATACGAAAAATTAATAATTTATTATCAAAGCCCCATAAAAATAAGACGATATATTTTAAGTATCTAATTTCTCAATAACTTCTATTTTCGCAAATCGTTATTACAAATCTCTGCGCTTAACATGACCGTAATGTGAGATAAATTTGAACTATTGTTTTGTTCTTAGAGATGAGACTCGTGACCATATTTATCTTTCAGCCAATTGCATTCCATTTTTCATCTCACCCAAGCAGCCACCGTCTAGAGTCTAGATTTGTGAAGTCAGTCGTCACTCGGATAGCGCGGTCGTTACGTTACATGTGTTAATTTAATCGCTTGCGGTTTGTCTATTCGCTTGCTGTTTCAAGAAATGCGATTTGAAGCAGATTATCTTCTCAAAGATATGTACGCGTATAATATAATAAAATCAGTGACAGAATTGGATTACATATCTGGATCGTGTTAACAAAATAATAATGGTAAATAATTGTTTGCCGTTTTAGATAGCTAAGTAAAATTTTTTAAAAATCATGTTTTTCAGCTCCGCCGACAGCATGGCATCTAGTAAAAAAAAAGAAGAGGGCAGATAAGAAGAAAACCGAGGAATTCAATCAGGATTGGACAGGTCGTTTGCATTCATATGCAACACAGATGGCCTTCGAGTTGTCTCATTTGCCACGAAAAAACTCACACAATAAAGTCAAATTTGGAGAGACACTTCACTACAAAACATGCCAGTTTGCTGGTAAATATCAGGTGACGCACCAAAAAAAATGCTGTTGAAGAGCTCCAAAAACAACAACAGTCAAGTTCCATGCACTAAGTAACTGGGCGCAATCTTCAATAATATACTGGCAAGCTTTGCGAAATGTTAAATTGCAAAAGAAAAACCATTCACAGATGGTAGTACATCCAAAGATTGTTTTTTTTTTATACGTGCATCTGAAGAACTGTTTCGTGATTTTACAAAAACAAAGCAGAAGTCATGAAAAAAATCAAAAGATTCAACGTATCTGCTAAAATGTCTTCAAATGTAACACATAATACAAGAGTGGAAGACGGTGCTAGCTTCTGCCTTATCCTCGCCTTTATAGTTGATTCTTGACATAAAAGACTGGCTAAGTTACCCTTTTCGTCGGGTATATGTCGTCCCAAGGCTAAAAGAAGAAAAAGCTAGGATTGCTACCGCTCTCAGGGCAAAACTCATTGGAGAAGATATAGCAAATGCTGTGCAAAAAATGTCTGGAAGATATGGAATCGATATAAATAAATTGTTTCTAAAACAGCTGATGGAGCCAAATATGACAGGAATACATGGGGGGTAACATCAATTCTTCAGAAGAAATAAACCACAGAAATTCTAGCGTTTCACTGCACATAATTCATCAAGAAGCGCTTTGTGCCCCAAACATTTCCGGCCGAGAAAAAGTTGAGGTCATGAACTTAGTAATTAAGATTATTAACAGCATCTTGGCGAAAGCACTCTACCATCGCCGGTTTAAAGATTTCCTTGAAATAGATAGCCAGTTTTCTGACCTACTTCTGCACAATAAGTGCGAGGTTTTCCCAGAGGTAACGTATTGCAACGTTTTGCAATACTTTAGCGAAAGAGCTTAGGCAAGAAATAAAACGTCCCTCAATGAAAAGAGATTATTCATCCCAGGTGGAAGAAGACAAATGGCTGTAAAATTCTTCATGGTAGATATACCACAATGAAGCCCCACAATGGTATAAATCTAAAACTGCAAGGAAAGGGCAACCCAGCCTTCCTTGCTTGAAGGTAGTTTGTTTCGAAAAAAAAAATATTACTTCTTTTTTGTTGAAGACATGGAGAGTGGTAAGATTACTTCATTTTTTAAAATCCTGAAAACAGTATCGCGATGAGACCAATGCAACACGAATTATGGCTTTAAAAAACATGAAGGTGGTTAGCTGAGAGATTCGAGTAATTCAAAATGAAACAAAGTACTCGCGTTCATAATGGAAATCCTCTCAATACAAATACAAATAGGATCAACATTGAGCCATTTGGAATTGATCTTTCGATCACTTCAAATGCAATTGCTGGTTGAAAACCAAAGACTTGTGGAGTGTAAGTTCACAGAACTCAAGAGCAAGTTGGAAGAGTTGGAGATCCAGAAATGCATACACATCGAGCAGCATAAGTGGACAGCTCTAAAAGAAATTCCGCGAGTTGAGGCCCTCATATTCGGCGCATGGAATAGTCTTCCAGAATGCTACACAGTGAGGGGAAAGAAGTTTGCATATAGATTGCTGACGATCTTCAGGATCGATATATTCGTGCGATCAAGCGTTCTCTAGCATGAATATAATAAAAAGTAGAGATTAGAAGTCTTCTTTCTGAAATAAAAATCTAGAGTCGTGCTTGAAATTTAATAAGTTATTAGATGTGTGACAGGTTGTCAGAAGAAACTTTTCAAAGGCATGCAAAATACTCCCATTTATCGCAACTATCTATATTTGTGTTTTTTATATGAATAAATATTATTCATTTAAAGCCGTTTTATTTTAAATCAAAAAAATCTATATATAAGCAAATACTATAATATTGAAACGAAAATTTTTTTAGTAGCTCTTTAAAAACTGGGGAAATTTTGTAGAATTGTAACTTTTGGCTCTTCCATTTTGAATAGGTTTGCCGACCCTAGTCTAGTCGATCGCCATGAAAATATCAAATGTGAAAAAAAACAACTACATTACCAGTTCATTTACATGCATTTAGCAAAAAAATCAGTAAATACATTTTTAAGAATCTATTTTCTTTTGGAATTTTACACAATTTTAGATTTTTTTTTGCATAATGGGACTTCGTCTAAATGAGGAAAGCCAGATTTATCTATTTAAAGAAATGCACAATATATAGAGAAAATGGACCTTATGCCGTTTGGTTTCGAGAGTATAGAAAAACAGCTGTGGAGGAATAAACAAAACGATCGGCCTATAAGTGACTCAGAAATAAAAGCAGTTCTGAGTCAGCTGTTTAAGGCCAATGGCTGCCACTGGCGAATCACGTGTTGGAGAGCTGTGACGTCCCATGCATAAGGTCCATCCCATTCTGAGAGTGCAATGAACAACAAACACACAAAAGCAAGAAAGCCACAATGAGTGAATCATAAAGATATTAAAAAACGAACTATAAAATAAAAGTTGAATATAGAAAGCAAAAGTTCAAAACTTCGAGAGCAACAAGCATTTCGAGAAAGCATAAATAACTTAGAACGAAAACACACAATCATAAAAAACATTAAAAGACACTAGGATTAAAAGTCGTTTGTCACGTAAAAAATTTAAAAATGAAATCAGAAGACCATTTCAAGAAAAAGCAAAGGATTAAGCAAATATTCACAAGCAAATCCTTAAAAATACGTTAGGAATTTAAAGTTTGAAGAAGAAAATGCACATAAGAAATAAAAATCAGTTGCAGAGTACAAAAAAATTCAACGCAGACCCATAAAAGGACCAAAAGGACTGTTTAATACATACAAACAAATTAAAACGTATAAAATCATGCAAAAGAATTATGAGGCAATGAAACACAAAATTTTCAGGCAGGATTTTTAAAATATTTCAGTTGAATTGGGACATTGAATGTTAGTATACCAAATATTATGGAAAGTACGACTTGGGCATTAATGGGTTAAGAACATTTATTCAATCTTTGTTTTCAACAACCATGTCAAAAGTATTTAATATTTACATCTACTCATACCAAAGATTTGCTGTAGAAGAAGGGTAACTGTCAATGAATCAAAGGTAGATGATTCTTTTCAACAAATGAACGCATAATGGGTGTTCTCCTTCTTGGATGAATTTTCTGTTTTATTTATTTGGCTCACAGAACTGTTTTCTATTACCCTCCGATTTACAGGTCTATTCTTGTACACCCTGGTTGGGTTGGAGCGTTTCGCCTTTCGACCGCGGGGCGTTAAGAGCTTTTTCTCGACCAGAAAGAGGGTCTGATTCTCCTTACCACGGTCGTTTTCGAACATCTCGCTTTACGCTAGGAAGTGACGTATTTCTGCTGCGCAGCAAGTCAAGCCAATCGTCATCCGATATTTTTGTTTATGGTTTCAATTCAGTTTGAGTTTTGAATCATAAAGGAACTATAGCAGAGCGTACATTTGCTTCCCAATTCGAAATTATGTTTGAGTTATATTGAAAACTATCCACAAATTTTAATTAGGGAAAGAAGTTGATCGCATCTTTTCAAAAGACACCAAGGGTAGAGGTGTGAAGATTTAACCTACTCTTATAAGATGCGTATAATGCATCTTTCTTGCTTTCATAAGTCCATTGTTAAGGGGAGGTTAAACCATTTATCTTTACAAAATATACGATAATATTATACATTTATAGAACATAAATTACAGTCTTTTTTCAATATATTGATGTAATTTTACTAGTTTCCTAGGGAGAGGAAAAGTAATAAACTTTTTCCATGCCAATTATTTCAGCAGATAAATCCTCATAAATTAATAATACAAACCATTTGTTTATTTTTCTAATTACACAGAAACTAAAACATGAAAAAAGTTATTAAAATTCAGCAAGTTTTTCTGGCATTAAAAAAATTACATCTTTATCAAGGAACAAGAAAAATTCTTTTATTGTCAGTTTTGCAATCACTTTTGCAAATATTTGACAAATTTCTGAATAAAGCCAAATAAAAAAAAATGTAATGATATATACAGGAAAGATCATTCCACACACTCAATGTTAAAAAATGTTAAATGTTACCCTAATTTAATTTAACCAAGAAAATATTAAGTAATTAAATTTAGAAATATAATTGATCTTAGCTAATTATCAAATATCATTATTGACTATCTTGATGGAGTAGTAAAAGATTGTAACCACTTTTAAAGATTCCATTTATTTAGATTGTCGTATTAAATTATTAGATTAAATTATTTAAATTCGATAAAAAAATTCAACTACTTTTAAAAATCTAAAATGACAAATTCTTCTTCAGATTGGTCAAATGGATTACATTTTATCCCGATAAACCCTTTTCAAACACAATTAACGTCTTGGCAGCCTCATTTTAAACGAAAATTTGATAAAATTTCTGATATCAACACTTCTCGCTGGCGAATAACGTTGACGCCAGGTACAGAGCTGGCGAAATCGGAGTACTTTTCGACAGAGGCGCGATCCCAACCGGTTGGAAAAAACGGGTAAGTCGCACTTGTCGTTAATGGGCGGAAAAAGTGACGTCTCCCAACCCAACCGGGGGTACCGAATAGAACCCTTAGAATGCTTGTTAGCTCTGGTTGGTCAGCGATCGGCCTTCTTTGGATGATGTGCTGATTCAGATGTAGTTGATCCGAATCGGCGTATTGTCGTGAAAGAGGATGTAATTTTTTCTTAATCGCCACACATATATAAAAGTGATACTAGTTTATTTTCCTGAAAACACACTGCAATCACAAAAACATTAAAAGACACTGGGGTTCTAAAAGTCGTATACTGTCACACATTAAAATTTAAAACAAATCAAAAGACCATTTAAAAAGCAAGTATTAAAAAGTTTAAATATTTACAAAGCACAAATCCTTAAAAAACACGTTATGAATTTAAAAAAAGTTTGAAAGAAAGGCACGCAAGACCTTAAAATTCAATTGCAGAGTACTGAATGCAGACCCACATAAAAGAACCAAAAGAGCGGTTGAATATATGCACGGCACAAAAAAAATTAAAACGGATAAAATCATAACAGGCAATGAAACACAAAATTTTCAGGCAGGATTTTTTAGAATATTTTCCAGTTGAACATTGAATATTAGTATACAAACGGTATGCAAGCGCGGCTTGGGCATTAATGGTTAAGAGACATTGGTAAAATCTTGGTTTTCAACAATCACGTTAAAACTATTTACACCTAATATTTACATCTACACATATCAAAGATCTGCTGTAGAAGAAAGGTTCTTGTCTATAGATCAAAGGTAGTGATTCTTTCAACAAAATGAACTTCCAACGGACCTTCTGCTTGGATGAGTTTTCTGTTTTGTTTATTTGGGTTCACAGAATTTCCGTTTTCTATAACCCTCGATTTAACACCTTAACGGTCGCGTCCGTCATATTGAAGTGGATAGAATTATCATTTTTTTCAGGCTTATAAACTAAAATTTAATCAGTAATTAGCTTTACAGTTGACACAAAACTGACGTAGATCCGCAAGCATCTCAGAGTATTCTGTGCCTTCTTAGATGGATAGGAACGATGGCCCCTTTCCAAGAAAACGGGAGGGGTAATCTTATTAGATAGCAAAAAAAAAAAAAAAAAAAAAAAAAATACAACTCTTAAGGGGTTAAAAAAAATCATGTTTGGATACACTGGCTTTCAAAAACCAGGATAAACGGACACAGATGATTACAAAACGTTACTTCTTAGATCACATGCGAATGTCTTCTGTCTATTTTGTTACTGCTTATCGTGTTCTAGAACAGACGAATATACATCGTATACCAGAAGGAAAAAAAAAGTACATTTAGGATAAACAGACAGAGATGATTACAAAACGTTACTTATAAGATCACATGCCGAATGTCTTCTGTCTGGTTGACGGTCTTTGCACCATCATTGTTTGAACAGATGAACGTCGTATACCAAAAAGTAAAAAAAAAAGTACATTAGGATAAACAGACAGAGATGATTACAAAACATTGCTAGCAGATCACATGCCGAATGTCTTCTGTCACCAATTTTGTTCTTTTTGCACCATCGTGTTCACAGACAGACGAATGAACATCGTATACCAGAAAGGAAAAAAAAGTACATTTAGGATAAACAGACAGAGATGATTACAAAACGTTACTTATAGATCACATGCCGAATGTCTTCCTGTCTAGTTTGTTGGTCTTTTACTATCGTGTTGAACAGATGAACATCGTACATTATGCAAAAGTAAAAAAAAACACATTTAGATAAACAGACAGAGATGATTACAAAACGTTACTTCTTAGAGTCACATGCGAATGTCTTACCAGTATTTTGTTTGGACTTTACTATCGTGTTCCTGAACAGACAGATGGGCATCGTATACCAGAAAGGAAAAAAAAGTACAGGATAAACAGACAGAAGATGATTACAAAACGGTACTTATAAGATCACATGCCGAATGTCTTCTGTCTGATTTGTTGGTCTTTACACCATCGTCTTTACGAGCAGATAGACATCGTATACCAAAAGTAAAAAAAAGTACATTTAGGATAAACGAGGGCACAGATGATTACAAAACGTTGCCCTGCTTAGATCCACATACCGAATGTCTTCTGTCTATTCAGGTCTTTTGCACCATCGTGTTCTGAATGAACAAGATATACATCATTATACCAGAAAGAAAGTAAAAAAAAAAGTACATTTAGGATAAACAGACAGAGATGATTACAAAACGTTACTTCTTATATGCCGAATGTCTTCTGTCTATTTTGTTGGTCTTTTGCACCATCGTGTTCACAGACAGACTAGATAGACGTATTATATACCAGAAAAGGAAGAAAAAAGTATTACATTTAGGATAAACAGACAGAGATGATTACAAAACGTTACTTATAAGATCACATGCCGAATGTCTTCTGTCTAGTTTGGGCCCAGTGCTTTTATATCGTGTTCCTCAGACAGATAGACATCGTATGCAAAAAGTACAAAAGTACATTTTAGGATAAACAGACAGAGATGATTACAAAACGTTACTTCTTAGATCACATGCGAATGTCTTCTGTCTATTTTGTTGGTCTTTTGCACCATCGTGTTCACAAGCAGACAGACAGATGGGCATCGTATACCAGAAGGAAAAAGTACATTGGGATAAACAGACAGAGATGATTACAAACGTTACTTATAAAGATCACATGCCGAATGTCTTCTGTCTATGGTTTGGTCTTTTACACCATCGTGTTTACAGACAGATAGACATCGTATACCAAAAAGTAAAAAAAAAGTACGGGATAAACAGACGAAAAGAGATGATTACAAACGTTGCTTAGATCACGACGAATGTCTTCTGTCTATTTTGTTGGTCTTTTTTTTGCACCATGTGTTCCACAGACAGACAGATAGACATCGTATACCAGAAAAGGAAAAAAAAAATTACATTTAGGATAAACAGACAGAGATGATTACAAAACGTTGCCGCCAAGATCACACATGCCGAATGTCTTCTGTCCTGGTTGTTGGTCTTTTGCACCATCGTGTTTGCAGACAGATAGACATCGTATACCAAAAAGAAGTAAAAAAAAAGTACATTTTACGGTAAAGCGGACACAGATGATTACAAAACGATTGTAGATCACATGCCAGATGTCTTCTGTCTATTTTATTGTTGGTCTTTTTTGCACCATCGTGTTCTGAACAGACAGATATACATCGTATACGAGGAAAAAGAATTACATTTAGGATAAACGAACAGAATGATTACAAACGTTACTTATAAGATCACATGCCAGATGTCTTCTGTCTAGTTTGTTGGTCTTTACCATCATTGTTTACAGACAGAATGGAGCATCGTATACCAAAGTAAAAAAAAAGTACATTTAGAGGATAAAACAGACAGAGATGAGTTACAAAAACGTTACTTAGCAGATCACATGCCAGATGTCTTCTGTATTTTGTTTGGTCTTTTGCACCATCGTGTTCACAGACAGACAGATAGACATCGTATACCAGAAAGGAAAAAAAAAGTACATTTAGGATAAACAGACAGAGATGATTACAAACGTTATAAGATCCCTGCCGAATGTCTTCTGTCTAGTTTGTTGGTCTTTTGCACCTCGTGTTCTGAACAGACAAACTTCGTATACGAAAGTGAAAAAAAAAAAGTAAATTTGGGATAAAGCAGACACAAATGATTATAAAACGTTACCGCTTCTTAGATCACATACCGAATTTCACCTGTCTAGTTATTTGGTATTTTTGCACCATCGTGTTCACAGACAAGGGACAAACTTCGTATACCAGACAGTAAAAGAAAGTATATTTGTGCATAAACAGATGCAGATGTGTACAAGCATTTCAGTAATTTATAACTGTATTATCATGGATCAAAAGGCGAAAAAGAAATATGGATCAATAGTTTTTTACCTATAAAATTCGCCTTTTCAAGAGCAGGGGAAGCAATTTCTTCTAGCTTCAGTACAGCAGAAAAGCACTCCCGCCTTCTGTTAAACAAAAAAAATTGGATTAATCTTACTTATCGATTTTTATCGATGCACCCAAGTTGTATTATTTCAGCGTTATCAGCTCCATAACATAAATGATAGCGCATTGATGAAATGGCGTTTCAGAGTAATTATCTTTTAATTTATCCCAGAAAATAGATTCAAAAAGTCGAGAGAAAGGATTGAAATGTTTGTTTGCAGCTTCTTTCTTTTTTTTGCTGTTGTTTTCTTTTTTTGTTTTATAAATTGTGAGAGATATAAAAACTGCTGTGAAAATTTCAGCAATACGC
>BGPR01002859.1:89254-158216 GCA_013235015.1 Araneus ventricosus | reverse complement strand
GAGCAATTAAAGTTGCTAAATTTTTGAGAGTGGTCCTCCCGTCTATTACCTATATTCCTGCCATGTGCTTTTACCAAGATAAACCGACTTTTAAATGAAGTTTGATTTAGATTTGAAATTCTGAAAGCCTAGATGGACTAAAGACTGTCTGAATAAACAGTTAATTTAAGCCATTCTGCATGGCCAAAAATAGCAGAGTGATGTACAGATAACTCACCCTGGAAAACAGTAGCTTACACATATTCCAACTGCAACTGATTGAAGCAGGTATTGCTGTCTGTGAGTATTATTTTAAGGAATCAGAATACAATCACCCATTTCATGATTTAAACTTCGCTCATTTTACGGGATTCATAGAAGCCGAGGAAATCATTTATATTTTGTTTTTTACAAAATTTATAACATTCTTCAGAACCTAAATCTACTCTATCTACATGCAATTCCACAGCCAAAAATGTTTATACTCCTTGGAAAATACCAAGTGGACAGTTTTAAATCCTTAAAACTTTACAATCTGATACAGCAATGATTATCTATCAACAAGTATTTCTTGACTATAGACAACATTATTCACAATTTATACTGATGGGTCAAAATCGGCTGCTCATGTTTCTTTTGCTTATTTTTTTCCAAACAAGTTTTATTTTTTAAACTTCAATCGAATCTCTTGTTCAGTTTTTTACAGCAAAATCATTGCTGTCTTATAGCCGTAGAAGAAATTTCAGCCAGTTCGCAAAAAAACTTTACAATTTACACAGACTCTTTAAATGTTTTACAGTCCTTATCTCATAATTTTATCCTCATCCTCATAATCATCCTTTGGTTTTAGCTGTTTTAGATCTTTTTAATAAACTCAGATCACGTGATTTTAATATTATATTCTGTTTGATACCCTGTCATGTTGGAATTATAGGCAATGAGGAAGCGGATGAGGCTTCCAAACTGGCGACGGTTTCAACTAATATTGCTATCTCTGTGATAGATTTGAAAAAAATATACTGAATTACTAATATATTCCAAATGGCAGATGCAATGGAACCTCGAATCAGAAAACAAGCTTCACTATGTCAAACCTCTTGTGCAATCTAGGCCTTCATTAATGAACCGGAAAGCCGATACTCTTGTAACTCGTTTGCGCATTGGGCATACCAGATTTACTCATCTTCAATTGTGACTGAATAACAACCTCCAATGTGCTTGCGGTGCAAATGCCATACGTCTGTCCGCCATGTACTGTCAGAATGCCCAAATTTCAATGCTCAGCGTTTGCAATTTTTTCAAATGTCTTCAATTTCATTATCATCTTTACTTGATAAAACGCCTCATGTTAACCTTTTTGCATTTTTAAAATCCATTAAGTTTTATCCAGTCATTTAAATTTTGTCTACATTTTAGAGTACAATTTTACATTTATCGTTTTATCAACTTTTTTATACGTCATTTTGCATTGATATGACTTTAATTCCTTGTTTGACGCTGTATCGTCGAATCCATGGACACTGAGTCATAGAAAACCAAACCAAAGTAAGCGAGAAAAACAGAACTGCTAATCACGTGTAACATGTAGAAGGGAAAGTTAAAACAGATTAAACTTACGCCAACAGAGGTCGCTGGCAGAGATTTAAAGGCTGTAAACGTAGACATTTGTAGAGAGAGAACAAACGATTTCACCAATGGCAATACAGTGTATTCGCGCGAGATCTATGCAACAGTCGAATGCGTATGATGCTCATTCTAATGGTGTTGAGAATGTGCTTCAGATTTTTGAGAGTAAAAAAAAAATAATAATAAGTAAAAAATTATGAAAAACGGTAGCATCGAATTCCTTTTTCTAAGTTTCCGTTTGTACTATTAATTTTACTTAAATTTCTACACCACGCATTTCTATATTATTCAATTTCGCATAATATCAATACAATGCATACAATAGGTGCGGGTAATTCACAAATTTCAAGTTCTTTCCTACAACAAAAGAATCCCCCCTATTAATACTTCAATACATTTAAGAACCCAAACAATTAACCCTACATCATCATTATCATCCTTCCCGTTTTTAAAGCATCGAAACGGAAACTGAAGAGGCTCGCTTATTAGACAAATAAAGAGGGGGGATCGCTTGACTCTTATTAAATCACATCCCTTAATTGGATCTCAAAACTCGCTATCCCTTAATGACGGGCCATCAAGTCCCTGACGACCCTGCAAGTGACGGGCAGCAAAAAGAAACGACCGTCTATCCTTCCTGAGTAATGGGCTCTGCTTTTGTTGAGGACACTTGTCAGCCGAGGATATTTGCTTTGCGCTTCAGAAGGATTTGTCCGTACAGGATAATCTGAGAAGGAATTTCGGTTAAATACCTCTACATGCTGTCTAATGTGGAGTAGAGGGAGGAGATTAATATTGTTTGGCGATTTTTTTAAAAACTTTAGCTACTGTTTTGATATTTTAAATCTCTCTGTATACTTCGACAACATATTATGGGGGAAAAACGGACTTAGATATCAACTTTTGAGCTACTCTTTTAATAATTTTATCATAATTATTTTATTATATGAATCTTATAAATGAAAAAAGGAATCCAGTCAAATGCAACATCGCCATTTTGCTTTATTGGTAAGAATTTTAGGAAAATTCATTTAGATATAAAAACTTGTGTATTAATCTTTAAAATAAGGCTAAAGAAAAGCCAAAATCTTTCACAAAGGGATTTTAGCGGATAAAATAGAAAGTTCTCCTCCTCCCTTTCAAGTTTGGGGGAAATTATCCTTGATTCACTGTGATGCCTGTGGAGTTTCCTATTCTTGTCTTTCCTCAATAGCAACAAACCTCTCCATCACACATGTCATGATGCATTAAAGCAGGAAAATAAAACTATACACAGTGTGATAATAAAGAAAGTAATCCAACAGATTATCGCCGCCAGAGAACTGAAATCTATATGGCTTAATGGTGCAGCGTACGTACCAGCCTACATCCAGAGATAAAAATCTAGACATACAATAATATTCAGAGATTACAAAATTGTTTTTACACTGTTGCTCTAAACTTAGGGATGGATTGTTTTTTGCTCCATAGTTTAGTAGGAAATCACTTGTTGTACTTGGCACTCACACTATAGCTATCTTATTGCTTACCCGAAGATTAAATAAAAAGATGCTAATAAACTAGGAATCAAAAGTATGGATACTGTAAAGAGAAAAAAGTCTTTACTGAGATAAGACATCTGTAGGAAAAATATCGCCTGCCAAAGAGGAAGAATAGCAAACAGATGCCCCCTCCTATCGTAAGGAATATGGCTCCATTAACTGCAATGATTGCCAGACAGCAGTTGCGCATACTCAATGCGAGTTTATCGAACAATTTTTTTGGGATAGACATGTCCATTCCTCCATTAGTATTTGTTTAAATGTTTTGCATTCGCCAGTAAATGTGGACGAGCAGAAACGCTTCTTCTAAATCATTTCACACATGTTCCGCGGGATTTAAATCAGGAGCACGTTGTCCAGTCTGTTGAAGGAAACCTCCTCTCATTTTCTAGCAGCTCCTCCACAGCATGAATCCGATGTGGGTCGGGATTATAAAATAGAAATTAGAATCAAAGGCACTTCGAAATACATAAAAGCACATTAGAAAGAATTATTTGCTGAGAGAAAAGTTCGTCGGTGATGCTAATGTCCATCAAAATTGTAGTTCGGTTCTCATATTCAGCATAATTCAACTACACGCGAGAACTGAAGGGATAGAGAAACGGTCTTCCTTCTTGATGCTACTAGGAGGAGATCTATTCCCCACTTCTTCCTATAAAAATTAGCATTCATTCTTCATAAGGAGGAAAGGACTTTCATTTGTGAAGAAGTCGCGGTTCTCATTACTGATCCGTCCAATATGTGTGCTATGTACACCATTGCAAACGTCGCTATCGATCGGTAGGCATTAGTGGTCAGTGGTGTAGTGAGGGCGCAAGGGGAGGGATTGAGGCCTCGGGGGTCAGCCCTTGAGGGGGCCAAAACAGACAATTTTTGTTTTTAACTTAGGTTTTAATGTCAGAAATCGACGAATAAGTATTAGGGGAGGGGGGGGGAATAAATTGTATTTCCCGGACACCATTTATTCTTTCTAAGCCACTGCCGGTGGTATGAAAGATGGTGGTAAATTGAACTCTCAGCCTTGCAAGGAAAAATTCTAGTTTTGAGCTGCAACAAGAAAAAACTGCACAATAAAATAGATATGTCCTTTTTTCAGGCAGTTGCTAATTCGCTGTTTATAAGAGAATAAAATTTCAAAGAAATTGTTGACGCCTACGCGTCCTTCCATTCGCCGCGGAGTTTCGCGCCATTGAGGGTGCAGAGTTGAATGAACTTTATCTGTCCACTTCCCGTGCCCTTGGGGGTGCGAAGTTGACTGGAGTTCATTCTCGTTCGGATCGCCTAAGCGAACGGACCCTTGTGTCGTATTCCCCCTTGGGAATGAGAATCGTCTCTCTTTGAATGTTACTACTTAAGAATTTGTTTAAATTGTACCCTGATCGTTCATGTTTTTGTTTACAATAAATTTATTTAATTAACAGTCCACTGCTCTTATTTACCCTCTGATCTATCCTCCAGAAATATTTAGCGGTAAAATTTTCAAGCCTCTGCATTTTTGACTAAATTTTTTATGATCACCGAAAACAACTAGCTGAAAAAGATCTTAATTCTTTCGAAATAAACAAAAATGTTGCTAATTAATAGAAATCAAAGTTTTGAGGAGATCACAATTTTTAGTAAAAATAAACTTTTTTAACACAACTTTTAACAAAATTTTTAGCAAAATAAACAAAATGTCGTTGCTTAGGAAAATATTGGGTAAGTGATAAGTAACCAGCGGGAGTCCCTTCCCTGGCGGATTTTAAAAATATGATGCCTCAGGCGCAAAATTATTTCTAGTCCGTTCTCCTTATCCAATGTAGAAAATTTGCTTTCGCTTCGAGTTAACATTGAATTATTGCTTCGAATAGATTTTCAGCGCCACCCTCGATTTCGAGGTACGACGCGGGCGCCTCTACGGCCTGTGCGAGAAACCGCTGAAAACTTCAGAACCCTTCGGTCCGGCCACTTCTTTGAAATGTGACAAAAGGGGTCACGCGATCTGAGAGTGACGTGGCTTTTGAGTGATATCCAATTAGTTTGTTGCATTTTTGAATTATCATGTTCATATACTTCAATCCCGCTGATGGTTTTGACCCAAAATTTGATACAATTCTATAATTTCGGTTTAATGACTACTTGCCGAATTTCATCCACGTAGCTCTTTGCGATTTTAAGTAAAAATAGTTAATAAAATCATAATT
This sequence comes from Araneus ventricosus, assembly GCA_013235015.1. NCBI lineage: Eukaryota > Metazoa > Arthropoda > Arachnida > Araneae > Araneidae > Araneus > Araneus ventricosus. Next base: position 152,887 of record BGPR01002859.1, on the reverse strand, counting down.
CGTTAAAGTTTACTAAATAATAATTTTTTTTAAATCCAGGTTCTCTTCAGTTTCCATTAGTTAACATCTTATTTCGCAAATTTGGTATTGAGAAAAATTTTCCGCATTAAAAAGGGATCACAAGCAAAAAAAGTTTAAGTAGTTTCTTTCATAAATTCTTTAAAAATTTCCAGGCCCTTGATTAAATCTCACAAGAAACGATGATTGGGTCCTTCTTTGCTTATATCTTCAGAACATCGTTGGATTAGGGAAATATCTCATTTATTTCAATTCTCTTACTTAAGCAACTGAATGATAAAATCATGCACATGAATTCATATTTAAACATGAAATACTTACTTCCATATGGGAAGAAACGAGAAAAGATAATTCTGAAGGTGTCTTCGTTTATGAATCCGTTTGGACATTCCTGAAAATCAAGATACACAATTAAGTCAATCTTGCATCAATAAGCATCTTTCTAAACATGCTTCTTTTTGCACAGTGTTTTTAGTTTAGATAAGAATTTGGAATATGTCCTAAGATAAAATACTTCTTCCGTTTGACAGTTTTTACAACACTCAAACAAAGAGGCTTCTCGAATTTTTAGCAATGATTTCCGATCAAATCGAGTAAACTTTGCAGGAGGATCTCTTCTTGTCGCGTTGCAATTTGCCTACTTAACTCTTTCGACTCGACTTTTGCATGATTAAAATTTAATTAAGAAAATTAGTTTAATTTCATGATGACTTATTAAAAGAAGTATAATATGAGTTTAAAGTTTTACACTTTTCCTTTTCCTGGAAATATCCTGAGACAATATGTCCCAATCGTATAGTTGACTGGGACTATTCCAGTAAAAGATCTGTAAAACTGTCTTTCCTGCCATAATGTTAGCATGTGAGGAAAACAACTTTTGAGCTTCGTAACAATATTCTTGTAATAATTTGATCACTGATGGGATATATTGTCCCACTCTTAAATACGACTGGGACAATATATCTCATAAAAAGAATTTATTTGAAATTTCTTAAATCTGATATTAAATTAATACTAAATGAGAACCATAAGAACTATTTTACACTCAATATGGCATAAATATAGTTGTACTACTTAAAAAAAAAAAAACAATTGAAACCTGAGTAATTGTACTTGCTCATAAACATAAGTCTGTCTGATAGTGTTTCCAAGTTTCTTTAATCATGACTTTACTCCCCAATTCGTTAAGAACACTGAAAACATAAAAACCCATGCAAAACTGGGATTTATTTGCTTATAGGGATTGAAGTCGAATCTCCTATATGTCCATTAGGGCCGAAAGGGTTAAAGCACTTTGTCATATTGTTAAATACAAATGGGATAATTAAATGACTGGATAAAACTTAATGGATTTTAATTTATCAGCATTTCTAACTCCTTTACCACCATGTTGAAAAATTACCAGTTTTTGAACGTCGTTCGTTGCACTCTGCTTATGAGTCATTCTTAGGTGACAAATAAAATATTTTTGCAAAATTATCTAGCAAATTCAAAAGCCAAATGATTTTTTAAACATTGCAGCATAAGAGATAAGAATACCATCGAGCGATAATTTTATCAATGAACCTTTTCAAAAACATTTTGATGCCCTAACGCTTTCTGTTCGGCCTGCTGACATTTCCATTTTTATAAAAAATTAATTAAAAACCTAAAAATATATTATGTCAGGTTTTTTTCAGAAGCACTTGCAGATGATATAAAGAATATTGAACAGTTTGCTTTTAATTTAATTACAACAGCCAAGCGTTTTCTATCAATTTCTAAGTATACAGATACTTTATAAAGTCACTGTACTTACAATTTAGGCGTACGTATAACATACCGAATTTTATGCACATATGTTCACTGGGATTTGGAATTATCGCATTTGCAGACAGACCTAGAGACATAATTTTAAAAAATGTTTTTTAACCGCACTTAAGAATGTATAATCTCGACATGAACATTTTGGAGATTCCAATGTTTTTTCAATTCCTACTATTAGTTCACACTCTCCCTATATATATTTATATATCTTGTTCAAATTTTCAATCGTTAATAAAATACTTTTTATTCATCCACTCAAGTTCAAATACATTTTTAAAAACTTGTAGTGGATGACACTTGATGTTAATACAGTTTTTTCAAATATTAATTCATTAATTAAATCTAATTAATTAATTTTAGTTTTATATGGGAGAAAGCATATGTCGCCTTGAGTCGTTTGGTTACTCAATAGATTTTTTTTCGAATTTTACTCAATAGATGGAGCTAGGTTTTCCAGCTTCTAGACCTAATAACCTTTTTTTCTGGTATGTTCACGAGGCGTCATTTTTTCATATATTTTTGTCAGAGGGTAATGTTGATTACTTTCTTTATTCTCTCTATTGGATATGTTAAAAAAGACTTTAGAAGCTTTTTTTCAATTCCTACTATTAGTTCACACACTCCCTATATATATTTATATATCTTGTTCAAATTTTCAATCGTTAATAAAATACTTTTTATTCATCCACTCAAGTTCAAATGCATTTTTTAAACTTGTAGTGGATGACACTTGATGTTAATACAGTTTTTTCAAATATTAATTCATTAATTAAATTTAATTAATTAATTTTAGTTTTATATAGGAGAAAAAAATTTCTCTTATATAAGATATTTAGCAGGATATAAATTTAGGAATAAATACCGTCAGTGACGAAGCGTGTAGATCGCTGACCTAAGTAGGAATTGACTTTAAATTTTTTTTTTATATATTACTTGTTCTTTGTGTGACTTCTTATACGGGAAACCAATAAATATTAACTTTGACTGTTCTTTCAGTCAGGAATGAGGACAAATATATTATTATCTTTCATTAGTATGAATTATTTCCCAGGAACAAAAGTATTTATGGACTAATTAAAATTTAATTTTTTTCTTTTCTTAGCTATATTTTTAAACTTTTTTCCCACCAATTACACGATTAAACTACTCAATTTTTAAAGAAATGTTTTTCAATTCCTTTTAGTGGATCTTCTTGAACTAATATTTCTTTGTTTACGGTATATTTTCCTCTCTTTCGTGTAGAAATTATGCTTCAATTTTTTTCTTTTAATGTGGATCTAGTGGCCGCGGAAGCATTTTGAACAAATCATAGAACTGTCCAATATCTAAAGATGAATTATGCTGGCAGTGTTATGCGGTGCTTTTTAGGCTACATAAAAGACACGCCTTATTAGACAAAAAGTTTTAAAAGAAATGGCATTTTTATAGACTACAATTTACTCACTTTCCTTCAGCAAAAAACAAGATTTTCAACATGCCAAGTATTCATCTATACTTCTTAAAAATCTTTTCAATTTTAAAAATGTTGTATTCTGACTAGTTTTTTTTCTGTTATAATAAAAGTAAAAATTGTTCCAAATTCCAAAATATAGTATACGTATTGAAAGATAAGCCGATATCTCTAACAAAATCTCTTATCTTTTTAAATACAAGAACGCAACAGCACGATAATAACTGAACTGAAAACTCCAGAAATATATATCGCTTTTTATTTTGGCTGTTATTTTTTCAGATAAAAACATTCAGTAATTCAAAAAGAAAGCCAACTGAATTCGAAATAGCAAAATTTTAAAATAGCATTTTCAATGGAACTTTTTGTATATAATTCCAAATCGATTCGTCATTCTTTGTATTCGAGTTATAGGGGTTAGGCTTAATCCCAGCAAAGCACGTCTGTTTTGTGAAAAGGTTTTCCATGTACACGTCCCCGTAACACATCACATGCCACCTTAAAACCTTTGACAGGTATCTTCGAACAATGCGTCCCTCTGTTACTAGTATCCTGCATTCTCACTGGGACAAAATGTTCTTGATAAATAGTTCCACAAATCCACGCGTTCTATTTTGCAGTCCCTCTTTTCCGTCAGTTACAGTCGTAGCCATGGCGACGGAGTTCTAGAATGATGTAATGTTGCCAAGCAACCGTTCGCTTATCCCACCGTCTCAACTGTCTGGATGTAAACACGTAAAGTAGAGACGCGGACAACCCCGCACGGAAACAAATTTTTAACTTGGGAATGCTTCTCTATTTCTTTCAGAACTTACTTGGACAGATCGTTAAATTTAATTCTGAGGATGTTTTTTTTAAGTGCGTTGGATAATAAAATCGGTAAGAAGGAAAACTAAGAATTTCATTTGGCTTCGACTTTGAAAGGAATAATTTATACGAAGTTTTAATAAATAATTTCTATTAGGAACTCATTTTGAAAGAGAAGAAACAAATATATTCTTATATTTCTCAAATTTGTAAAAAGCACTCTTATATTTGACTTCAGTAAATTTATGTCATCATAAAAAGTAAACTTCGATTTGATTGATTTTTAGTCAAAAGAAAACAGAGCATAAACTTTTGAAATCACAATTTAGTCAATGAAATGCATAGGAAAGTCAAAAACATTGAACAGCACAAGAGCAAATTTAATGAAAATAAAATATGTAATCGGTTAACAGTCAGTGAACGATTTTATACTTGGTCAACGAGCCGAAGTTTGGCTAACGAATATCTCTCATTACACTTTATAACACAAGATCATCCTATAGGATGATCTTGTGTTACAGATTCTTGTTGTTGAACAGATTCTTTCATATCTCTCAGTATGAGGGGGAAGAAAATCTCGACGGATTAAAATGCAAGACTGTGTATGTATGCATTGTTGTTAGTACATATAAACAAAAGTAAAGAAATTATTTTAATACTTGTCCTCCAAGACGAATTAATCAAATAAAGATAAAAACCTATGGTAAAATGATAATCGGTTAGCGAACAATTTGAATCTACTCTATTGAAATTCGAGAGTAAATAAATGTATCTATATATGTGAAACCACCTTCTCACAAACCTCTGAACGCAGAAACGCACCGAAAGTACCAAAAGATGGGGAATGACTCTATTTTGACCATTTAAATTCAGAAAATTACAATTAGTTAAAAATATATTAATTAAAAACGCCAAAATGAATGAATTTGTCATGCTTCCATCTATCTTGCAGAGACTCCTTGCCGATTTTCCACAATTTTCTTTTTTTCTGTAATTAATCCCTCATATCAGGTGTTCTTGCATTTATTTATTTTTCTACATCTCTTTAAACCGTAGTAACGGAAGCTGGTTTGCATAGAAGGTTTTATTTTTATCTTTTTTAGCGAGCTTCCGTATTTTGATTTATAAACAGCGGGAAAATCGTCTTCTTGCATTTCTTTCTTCTTTTGTCTTATGGTGTTTTATTTCGCAACGTTACTGCTATAAGGTAATAAAAAGACTAGGTTTGAAAGGATATTTACGTTTTTTGGGAAAGTAAGTGACAATACTTGTTGGAAAAACGGACATATGATAAAATATGGATTCCGAGGCCTCACGTGATCTCACTTCTTCTCTCTGCCAAGGAATGACGCATTATTCGAAATAGCCTGTACAACGCCGGGTTACGCATCTAGAACAGAACATAGCCATAGATGGATTAAGTTCGGTAACTGATCATGCACTTTATTTTGTCTTTTGAACAGATATGAACTACATTACTTTACATAAAAAAAACCGGAACTTTATTGGTATATTTGAGAAAGCAACAGGAAAATTCATATTCAAAATTTTATAACATCATGTGTCAGGCATTACAAGAAGTGCACTATTCTGTAGGGTTCTCGCCGAACTGCATTTCTTAGTTCTGCATTCATTCTCGTATTTCTGACCCCTTTATAAATTAAGCTATTGAATTACTGTTTCGACAATACGAACTCCCTCAATCCAAATTTTTTATGACCATCTAGAACCCTGAGAACAGTTTTTGTTCGCAGTGGCGTAACCAAAGGGAGGCGGAGTTCCTCCCCGGGCGACATTTCGAAAGGGGCAGCAAAATCAGACATACAGGAGAATAATTTTATAACTAAGAAGAGCAGCGGCTGCAGCTCAGCTACTGGGTACATAAAAATTAATTAACGCAATTAATTTTTATTTTCGCCTTTTGCCCGTAAATTGCCGATATGTGAAAGAAAGACTGGCGGTGGACATGTGATTTCGCAACCTGTATACAGATCGAGGGCGTCGAATGACGAATTACGTCACTAATAAAATGTTTTTTCTTGTGATTTGTTTATTTTTATGTTTATATGCCCTATGTAACTGGTAAACGAAGGGCGGTAAATTTCGAGTTCGGCCCTGGCGGCAAAAGTTGCAGCTACGCGACTGTCTGTTTGTCTTTAATAAACCTAATCAAGCAATAGAAATAAGAAAAAATGATGGCGTATTATGACAATATCACAAAAAGAAAAATTTAAATGTTACAAGTCATTGCCATCAGAAGGCATGAGAAATAAAACGCTAATAATTAGAAAAGTCTAATATTTTTTTTTGTTCACTAGCACGAAAGCAAATATCAGTATTAAATTATCAGCATTGATTAATCATTTTTTTTTTTGCTCGTGACAATTAAGTTTACGTGAATAGAAGAGCAGGAAATTGAAATTATTTCACACTACGTATACACAGAATCCATCTCAATGCTACCATTCTACTTAATGGCCCTCTTTCTACACGACGCGACATCAAAATAGAAATGAAAAAAAACTGATGCAAGAACAGCTGCAGCAAATAGTTACAACCAAATGCTGTCTTCGTAAGAGTAAAAAGAAAGATTTGTGGAAGTTAGAGCAGGCGTTGAAAATACCCGCGTTCTTCCTGTAGAATGCACAAATTCATTCTCCAAAAGACGAAACGATTCTGTGGAATTCATTGATTTTACGGACAGCTGTAATGGGACTCGTTTTCATGAACTTTTCCTTTGGATTGGAGTTCCAAATCTTTTCCCACTTCTGCAGGCCATCTCTAAAAACTGTATATCTTGTTTCCAACCCAACATCTTAATGCTAACCTTTTCGTTCCATGCTTGTCTTAATGGAAAAGTGGTGGAAACAAGGTAAACGAGCGGGAGTGGTCTCCCCTGAACTTTCTCGTATACTTACCAAAAAGGTGTCATTTCCCCTTCCCCCGCGCGAATAGAAATTGTGAACCTTCTCTAACCCAGAATGCCACTACTATCGAGAAGTTTCTTTTGTCGCGCGTGTAAGTCGAAAGGTAAGTCGATTAGTAGCGCGATTTCGAAGGTCACAAGTAGGGCGAATACGCAATTTGGCCTTGTTAGATAAAGAAAATCTAATATGCAATTTGAACGCCTTTTTTTAAACTGAATGAAATGAAAATTGGGCGCAGATCTACAATTAGGGTTAGAAGATCACATACCGAATTTCATTTATCTAAGTAGTTGTATTTAGGAGTTACGGCGTTCAGAAGTATGCGATTATGCAGACAGACAGTCAACCCTTTGGCGAATTTGGCCCAAAATTTTATATGGACCTACATTCATGATGATAAAACTGTGTACCAAATTTTATCCATCTAGCTATTCAAGTTTTTTAGTTATAGTGTCCACATGAACGTGGACAGACAGACTTTCCGTAGACGGATTTTGTCCAAAATTTGACAGAAACCTACAAATTATGTCTACAGATCACATACCAAATTTTATTCCCGTATCTTTAATATCCTTATAGCTCTAACGAGTTATCGTGTTCACATACCGACAGACACACAGGCAGACAGGCACACAGACAGAAAGACAGACATAATTCCAAAATTGTGTTTATCGGACTCAGGTAGGTCTAAAACGTGGAGATTCGTCAAAATCTCGAGTTCGAATTTTTTGACAATTACAATACTTTCTCATTCTTCGTAAACGGGAAAGTAAAAAGTGGGGAAAGAGAATTGTGCAAACCGCAGATTCGATTTAACAAAAATAAATACAGGAATAAAATTTTAACAAACGTTTTTATATTCTACCGCGATAGCACACAATATCGCGCAATATTTTTTCAATTTTGTGTAACATCTTGTGGTACTTCAGTTTCCGAGATTCTTGGGTAGTCGCAAGCCCAACACATTCGCTTTAAATTCTCTAATAATTTTCATCATAATGAAGTATGTTCATTTGTCAGAAACATCAGAAGAATGGTAATTTGTAGCTACTGGCTTTTAACACCTGTGCATATTAAAGACAACTGATAGCATACAAAATTTTGTAAAATTTTAATTAACAGGAGAAAAAGATGATTATTTGATTATGAATATTTTTGAAAAAATCTAACGAATAAAATTTTTTAAAAATGCTGTGATAATTTGCGGTATCCCAAAATCAAATCTATGTTCAACACATGAAACAATAATGGCTGTATAGTGAATGATAGATTAACGGAAAGTTCGGTCTATGAGCATTTTCGTGAATGATGTTAAATAAAGAATACCTCCCAGAGCAAACACAGGAAGGAATAATGTTCCGAGGTGATATGTTATAGAACGACTCCTTACTGCCATTTGCATTCCTTGCACCTCGAATACGGAAATGAGAAGTTGTCGGATGAGTAAGAGATTCTCGCTTCCCTGCAAGGTATAATAATGGTGTGTGTTTATGTTCGTCACATTTACGATGGCAGTACGTACCTCCTACTCGAGAGGATGGTGATGGACCGATGATGGCCATTTTTTAACTAGCACAGTACCCTTGTTATTTTCGAAGCTGCAAGGACATTCCGTAACTGGGATGTTGAGGTGTCAGATAAGTGATTAGGGTCACTTTTGCTCCGTATTTTCCTCAGGGGTCGGAGGAAAATCGGAACAGAATCGGAGGTATGCATGCACTACCGAAACCCAACTACTATCAATGTTCTTCAAGCCGCTAATCACTTTTTCGACATTTTGTGTCGTTAATGACTTGCCCGACACAAATTGCATGAGTGCGGTAGGCCTTAATGAACTTCGCGGTCAATGAAAGTGACTCTCCGTTCTGCTGTGAAGCTATGAGTTTTCGATGGCTGCTGAGTTTTCAATGCCAGACTCTACTCTAAATCAAATTACCGGCCATCGCATCTAAACTATTTTTTGGCGGCCAGACATGCAGAGAAGATCCTACCGGCACATGACAGACGCTCCTTCAAATCTAATTACCGGCCATCGCCTAAAATCCGTTTCAAAATAGTCTGCATGTGTTCAATAATTTGTTAATTAAATTTTGAAAAGTTGATGAAAATTAAAGGAAACATTGCACGGAAATGAAATTAGTATCATTGAGAAGGTAAAATCTTGAATTTTTTTGATGGTATAAAACATTTCTTGTGAGATAATTTGCTCCGAAGTTACGGCAGATAAACAGTAAAACTTCTGTTAATTTCTAATTAACTGAATGTTTAATTAACTTTTGAACTTTTAAAAGTTGACAGAATTGTTCTCTTGTCTGAAATAATAAGTTTGCAAAGTTCGGTTCAAATCTGTCCAGTGGTTTAGGAGATGTGGAACACACCAACATATATACATACATAGCCAAAGTGACTTTTATTTATATTAAGCTAAATTAATTGCTTTTTTAAGCATTTATAGAATGAAGCCTTTCCAACTGTAAATTTATGATGATTTTGTTGTTTCATTTTAATCAACTGCTAACTTACATCAATATCATTTTTGGGAATCTTACAGGAAAAATTTGAAACTAATAAATTTACGAATATTATCGCAAAATATAAAAACATTTTAAGACAGGAAAAAAATCTAAACAGAATAATCAGTGATAGGTTATATTCCGAAAAGTTCTTTAAGCAAAGAAAATTGTGTGGGAATGATTTTCCATAAATTAAAATTTTAAAATCAGATTAAGCTCTTCTTTTACAGATATGTCCCGTTAATGAAGATTTCAGGTACTAATTGAAATGTATTTTATGCTTTGATTTGAAGATTTTAAAAGATTTTTGTAAAACTACAGCAAAATTAACTCAAAAGTGAGAACTGCTGGCCTACTGTGAGTTAAAAGTAAGAACTGAGAAAAAGGACAACACGGATGCCGATATACGAGTTTTATTTATTAAGACGACGCATCCAAGTCAGACGAAATCCTAAACAGTAATGGGGGTATTATAATTAAAATAAGATTACTTAAAAGTGGTATAAAACTTCTACCTATTATTTTCTCATTAACGAAAACTTTATATTTTCCAATAAAATGCAAGCGCATTTTAAAATCTTATCTATGAATAAGATTTGTTCTTTTATTAATAAGAATTCTTATATCTTCTGAAGAATTAATTTTCATATGCTTCTAACCAAACGATAATTATTTTCCTGAGCAGGAATATGCTAATGAAAATTTAAAGCTATTAAACAATTTTTAAAAGCCATTTCTTTATTTTTTCCCCGGCTGGCATTGCTGGCAGCATCAAAACTGGGAAGCCTCTTTAATAAAAAGCAAAGTCATATTTAATTTTCATCCAGTGAATTGGAAAATTAAACACCGTTGTTCAGTCGCTTTTAAAAATCCATCTGGTGCTTTTGAACTTATTAAAACCTTTCAGTTGTATAGAATGAACTCGGAAAGAATTAGAAAAAAATTATTATCTTCTTTATTTTCCAGCCATTAATTTTCTTTGGAAATAAGATGGGTAATTTAAAAGTCCTGGATGTTGAGGCAGTAAATTTTCTGGAATAAACTTCCTCTTAAATGGAGGTTTATTTTAATTTCCCTTGAGTGGTTAAACTCCCATTTAGAAAGCAAATAGTTGATAAAGAAAGTAGGAAATATGTGGTCGTGATGAATGAATATTTTTAAAAAGAATTGAGTTTATTGACGAGTGTGAATATTATACAAAAATTCGATTCTTTTCGGCTTTGTTTTATATTTGCTTTACTAAATTCAAAATTAAATAGAAATGTATTTATTTTCGTTCTTTTCTTAATTAGTGCTTAGGATATATCCGGAGGCATACTGCTAATGCCAGTAAATTACTTCACCTGTGACCGTGAAAACAGCCAGTGTATATAGTAAGGAATCATTCGAAAAAATTAAATGTTCCAACACATTTCAGAGATAGACGATTATTTTTTGATAAAGCTGCGTGACAAATTGCAGTTGACTTAGTTATAACTTTATTTATGTTAACGTTATTTCTTACTTTCATTTCATGTTTTCATGATAAGGACCAAGAACCTAACGTCTACTAATGCTATAAACATATGCTTCTCTTAAAATGAATCACAAGAAATCATTATTAATTTACAAAAATAGTGCAGATTTTAAAATCTCTGTATCTAGGCTTATGAGTCAGATAAAAATGTATCGGAAATTATTGTGAAACATAAAGGAAATGGGCAAATTAAACAAGAGAGTGCAAATAAGTGATATACCGACGTCTGTTTATTTTAATATAATCGCGCTTCTCTACGCGAATGTAAAAGAGAAGGGTGTTTGAGATATCAATACAAATTTATGCTAACAATGTGGAAAAGCAGTAGTTGTGTATGCCTTATATTATTATGCGGAGTGTTTCAGAACAACATAGGGACAATTCTGTTCTAAAACATCATTAAAGAGGGAAAAGGAAATGAAACTTCTGATCACCTGAAAGATTCCAAAGACGAATTGGAATCATATAATAATCGAAAAATCGAGGTACGTCATTCATTTGAGGCTTCAAAGTGCGCTGGCGATAGGGGGAGCAAAGATCGCGCCCCCTACTACTATTCTTCGATTCCCCCCCCCCCACTCGTCGGATTTCCGATTTTCTAGCCTCGTCGCGAGGTTCCAATGTAGGCAGGTTCTTTGATGCGCCGCCATAGCCTAATTCGGGGTCTCAAATGCGAATCGGCGCATGAACTGCTGGAATTTGATTTCGTTGGAATTCCATCGCTTTGAATCATTTGTTCTAACTTTCATAGGTTTTCGACCTTGACGATTATTTTTTCCTTCCCGTGTTCCAAAATTTCCAATTTGGAATAGATGTGAATTGCCTGCTTTACAGGGGATGGATCTCCGTCCATGCTGCAAGTACACGTGCAGTACAGCACTGCTTTCTCATAAATGTTCGTCCAGGCGCTGTCAGGGATACTCAAAAGCTCTTATATAATCCCTTTACATCTGAAAGGCAGTGTTACCAAAGATTTCTGAAGAAACCTTAGCCAGAACTTTTGATGAAGAACGTGCCATTGTTGTGATATGCAGTTCCAGCAAGATAGGCATCCGCTGATTTCAGCCACGATGTTCGTCAAAAATAATACCTAGGCAAATTATAGTACGTCTTGTACATCAGCTGTGCAATCGGTAGACATCTTCTTCCATCTTTATTTTTCTGGGGTCTCCTGAATGTTTTGGTGTTCTACACTACCGAGAAATGTGCTGAGAATGATCTCGGAAGCATCTACTACTACGAACACCTGTGTCCTCTGTGCATTTTGTGAATTCACCTTTTGTTATTAATAAAACGTATTCTCTTCACTTACGCACCACTCTGTGCATTTCGAGAATGCACCTATTATTATTAATAAAACGTACTCTCTTCATTTACGCGCTACTCCGTGCATTTCGAGAATGCACCTATTAATATTAATTAAACGTATTCTCTTCACTTACGTACTACTCTGTGCATTTCGTGAATGCACCTGTTATTATTAATAAAACGTACTCTCTTCACTTACTCACAACTCTGTACATTTCGAGGATGCACCTGTTATTATTAATAAAACGTACTCTCTTCACCTACTCACTACTTTGTACATTTCGTGAATGCACCTGTTATTATTAATAAAACATACTCTCTTCACCTACTCACTACTTTGTACATTTCGTGAATGCACCTGTTATTATTAATGAAACGTACTCTCTTCACTTACTCATTACTCTGTACATTTCGTGAATGCACCTGTTATTATTAACTTGTGAAATAATTTAAAAACTGCCAAATTCTGGTAAAAAATCAACTAGCAAAGTTATAGAATTTCGACAACAGGAAGAATATATAGCGAGAACAATAGGAAGAACAAAGGTGCTGGCGTGGGGGGGGGGAAGGATCGTAGGCTGTTTATTTACTTTTAACCCATAACCCTTTATAGCATAAAATGATCTAATTGTCTATTTTATGAAGCTGTTATTGACTAAATATATTTACTCTGTTACGAATAGTCCTTAAAAATAATTTATGTATAAATGAATCGATAAAAACTAAACGAAAAGAAAAATGCTTCCTAACTGAGAGCTTCTGATAAAGGAGTTTCACCTCCGTCATGCGCTTACACAGACAAGGAGCACGATGCTTTCCTTTTCATGCAAACTAAATTATTTTATTGATTTAAATTATTTTAAGTATGAAGTATTTACTAAAGTATTTTATTTTATTGGTAACTATGCCTTCAGTGTTGTTTATCGTGTTTGGTTATGGGTCTGGCGTCTATAATATCAGATTTTAAATACAGTTAAACAATTGGAATTTTTTTACCTCTGTAGCACGAGAAAGTAAATGATTTTGCTTTTACAAATTAAAATCTGTATAATTAGTAGAAACGGAGACACTAGTTTTCCTGCCTTGTTTTCATACATAGTCATGTCGATAGTGAAATTTTGGAAGAATTCCAAAGTTTTTGACTTCCCTGAGTTCGAAAAAATAACACCCATTTTGAGAATCATGCCTGACCGTCTGTGCGTAAGTAAAGATAATAAATCATAAAACGAAACGAGATAGATAGATGAAATTTCGTATATGGTTCTTAAACCAAAACTGTAGGTTTCTATCAAATTTTAATTGTACAGTCAACAGAACGAGGTAATTTTCCAAAGTACCTAGCTTAATTTTATTCTCTATGCTATGAAGCTAAAGAAAAAAGGCTCCATATTCACAAAAAAATTAGTTAATTTTTAAGACGCGTGTTTCCATTCATATCTACAGAAAATAATGTATAATTTTTTTATTATTGCATTTATTTACACTCGCATCGCTTCTCCCTCTAGTTTACAAGATACGTCGACTGATTTCACAAATAACTGCATGTTCCAAGACGAAAATAACTGAAATGAATAGCCGACCATTATCACTAACATACATATTGTTAGCCTCTTGATTTTCCATGATTTGAAATCTGCAACTATCTGAAGACAGTGTTCGCATAGTTCACATAGATTCTCAAACGCATCCCGGAATAAATGTTGTTGCAGATTCCTCCGTGAAATGCAAGCACGCTAAACACGCTCTCCTTCAGCATACCGCAGAGAGAATGCTGAAGGAGAGCGTGAGAAAATGCGATTGGCATGAGAGGTCAGCACCACGTGAAATGATGCATTCATCCATCTAAGTTTTCTTGCAGATTGGCTAGAGATTATTGAAACTATTGCGTTTCCTTCCATTGGCGTAACACCCTGCCAGAACGGAGAAACTTTGGCGCAATAGACAGTATAATAGGATTAATTCATGCTTATGTGATATCTGTGAGGTACGATGTCTGCCCAAAAAGAAACCGAAATTTTTAATTCGAGTTCAAAGCGTCAACCTATCAACCCGTTTGTAAAGATGTGTAGCTTTAACCCTGAGCTTGTATCAACACTTTTTTTGCGAACGCCATGTCATTTTGTTATTGTTTTATGAACGGTAGAGTGACCCACTCATAAAACAGTGACAAAATGGCGATTATTAACTACTAGCCGCCTACGGCGACCAGCTGGTTCACCAGTCTTATATTAATAGTAATAAGGAAATTAAGGCTGACATTTTCAACATGTAATTTACAATTTCAACTTACAATTTTTGTAAGCTGAAAGCAATAATTGCAATAAGGACAAAGAAATGAATTTAAAAACACAAACAGTGAACAGGTTAATTAGTATAACTGAATTTTAATTCTTTACACACAAAACGAAAATGTACAGGATGTTTTTGCATATAATGAACTTTGAGTTAATCCCTTATATTTAAGTGTTAAAAAATGATAAGTAAAAAATTCTTTAAAGAATGGAAAAGATAATAAGTAATCAAAAATTTGAAGTAAAATAATTAAATTTCTCAGCTAAAAATAATTTACATATTAAAACTAATTAAAACTCAAAATAACTAAATAAAGTTTTTTCTGTAAAAAAAAGAGAATTGACTACATTTTATGAAACGCAAAATTAAATCCATGATAACCATTTAAATTTAGTCAATAAAAACAACCATTTATAAATTTAAAAAATATTGAATTGAAATGCATGAAAAAACCCCAAATCCTGAATAATAATTATTCTGTGCATAACAAAACAACAAACACACACTAAGAAATTGAATATCTATAAACTATAAAAACACAAATTGTCGAATAACAGCTAATAATAGCAAATGATAAAAAATGAACTAAAACAAGCATACTTTTGGATAATAGTTAATAAAACCAAAGTCACCATTCTAAAGCTATCTATTAGTCTTAATTAATCGCCGATAGTAACATTGTGAAGAAAAATTTTGTAAAATTTGAGAAACGTTTAGATGAGGAGAGAATTTTAAAACTCAAAAAAAATGTTTAAAAATTACTGAGAAAATAGTATTAAATAAAATAAGCAAAAGCTAAATGAGAGTATTGGAAGAATTTAAATCTAATATTTCCTGTTAGGTATGCAAAGAGGAGGGGGATAGGATGGCAAAGTATTTGTTGATACTGACGAAGGCGAAATTCAATTGGGGGCGGGACAAAGAATGCTGAAAAGAGAGGAATTATTTATATAAAATTCATCTGGAGTGCTTACAATTTACACGAAGTGATTTTTAATATCAGAGTGATTTTCAAAGAATTTTTTGGCTAATTTTAGATTTAGAATAAACTCTTTAAGGCTAGGAGCTTAAGCGCATTTCTCAGATCAGTGTTAAAAATGTGGAACGCTTCACCATTTGCGTGCTATCCTTGCGAAGGGGCCATGCTAATCTTCTTTGTATCGTTTCAATTTTAGTATAGTACTGCCGAAGCGATTACATCAATAATAATTTTGTTTTGAAGATATTCGCGGCCATTACAGCTACTACGCCCCGCCTCCCCTACGTCAATTTCGACTCTCGCAGCCAGCGACCTTAAAATTCCGATGACTTTAAAAATTTATAAAAAATAGATAAAATTTTCTACAACAATAAAACTGGTATCAATGGAAAGATACTGTTTTGCTCTTTAAAATGAAATGAAAAATGTCTTTGTCAATCAATTCATTCAGAAGTCATTGGCAAAAAACGACGAATTTTGGTTTAATTTTTAAATAATTTAAATTTGAATTAATATTTAAAAAACGGCTCCGAGGTGCACATCTTGAGCATCCAAAGTATATCTGTGCCAAATTCCGTAGCCCTGTTCTACGGTCTGTTCTGTAGACCGCCAACAGACACATACACAGACTTTCATCTTTATTAGTATTAGAGATTCGAAAATGGTAGACCAATGGGTGAAATTTTGCGTCAAATTGGCAAAAACATTTATTGTAACATTTTAGATGTTGCAACGAGCTTATCGAGAGGACTGTTTTAGCCTGTTTCATTGCTATGAATGGTATTGACGTTTCAAATCGAATACATCTATCAAAGACGATCCTAAAACTGAAAGCCCTTCCACGTCAAGGAAGTGAGTGCATTGATTCGTGCACATCATCGTTTAAAAGTCTAGGCAACAGCAAAATATCATTTCGCATAATTATGTCTGATAATCTGCAGAAGCATGGCATAGCAGCAAAATTTGTGCCTTGTCTCTTGACTGATGAGCAGAACATGAATAGTGTCAGAGTTTGTCAAGAATTGCTGGATCACTGAAATGTAAATCGAAACTTTCTAAAAAATATTGTTACGAAAATCGCCCGGTGGGTGTACGGTGAAAGCAGTCCAAAAGGCAGGAAAATAGAGAACGGCGCTTTATTCAACGAATATTCTCGAAAACTCGAATTGCAGGTAACAAGAAGAACAGAACTTGAACAAATCAGCAACACACGCAAACAGAAAGTCACCAATAATAGCAGAAACAGCACTGTCTATAGCGTTCAGAGACCAACAGCTGGCCAAATCGCTATGCGAACAGAACTCCAAGAGATTATTCATCGTTCAGGCACGCCGATATTTATAGTCTTCCAGACAGGATATGACGTTACATAGAAAACTCTCGAAGATTCCTCATAATTCTTTTCTTAGTAGAGATAGGAGGAAAATTCTAGTATTTCCGGGATCCTACATTTTGTTACCAAAGTCGCCAAATTTGTATCCAAGTTGCCAAAATGGTCGTCAACGTTGGGGTCAATGTCTTCCATTTCCCCGGCATCCCCTAAAATCTCCGTAAATCTTTTTTCCTACCATAGGACTAACAAGGCAGAGAAGCGACATTATAGTTTTGTAACAAAATGTCGACTAATTGAATCAACAGAAACACGAGATTTTTACAATTTCAAGCATAACCTTTTTGTAAGCTTCATAATTGATTTCTGCGTTTTTATAAGCCTCATAATGATTAAGAAGGTGATAAAATTATGAAACGTTAAAGAAGGCAGTGTCAAGAACTGTGTTTACCTCAGAAACTAGAAATTAAACATGAGATATGTATTATTTTTATCAAATAACGCAATTATAATTAAAATACAAAGATGCCTCATTAAAGGAAAGATCTAATGGGAATAACTTAAAATATGATGCTTTCTGAGCTAAATTTTAGCTATTAGCTAAAGGAAATATCGGCATTCCCATGACATCAGTAGAAACAAAACTAGAAATTAATAGAATTAAAACTATTTAAAATTACGGATAAATTAGCAATTAAATGTTTGATTTTCATTGCTGATTTATCCACTTTATTTCCAACTTCGATATTTTGTTTAGATTTTTACTAAATGTTTTCACTGTGCACATAATTTTGATACATAATAACATTCGTTGCGCAAGTGTAATTTCCTTTTTATTTTTATGTCTATATTCTTTTTTATATTCCTTCTATTCTATTCTATTGAATTTATTCTATTCTATTGAATTTCTTCTATTCTATTGAATATTTTCTATTCTATTGAATTTCTTTTATTCTATTGAATTTCGTCTATTCTATTGAATTTTTTCTATTCTATTGAATTTCTTCTATTCTATTGAATTTCTTCTATTCTATTGGTTCTTCTATTCTATTTTATGCATATATTCTTTTTTATGTGTATACTTAATATATCTTTATAAATTATCATTCTACTTCACATTTTTAAATTTTCTTTTTCATGTTTTATTTCATGTTATCAAATATTTAAAAACATAACCAAAATGAATGAAAGGTCTCTAAAATGAATTAATAAAATTCTGATAAAAATCGATAATAAATAGTTGGTCAATCACCGAACAATTCTGGTAAAGGACATCGTCGCTGAAAGAATATGTTCGTTAACCTATTATCCTCTGCAATAGTAAATAAAGAATGTACTTCTCTTTTGGGACACGACATGTGTGTGGAAAATAAGCGTCTTTAAAAGTTAAAAGTCTTGAGGAACGCAGACGATTGTTACCGAAGATAAATAATTGCTTCCTCGAAGCGATGTGTGAGATTTACTCGGCAGCTAAGCGCCTTACGCAATCGGTAATGGGCAAATGCTTATCCACTTACACATGGTTTCAAACACGGCTATAACAAGTAGCAAGCCAGCAAATGAATGACACGTTCCCTGAGGGATATGGATGACGGTTTCGGCTTCCGAAATCATGTTCGATTGGGCTATAAATATTCCTAAATGACGTCCTTTGGGTTTGTTCGGAAGCGAATTTCAGAATTGTGTGATTTCCGTTGGAAAGCATCAGGATTATTATTTTACAGATCGAAGGATGAAGAAGTTCGCCGAAAGTTTCTACTTGTTTGAGTAGTTGTTGAATGTGAAGTCCCACTGTTATTAAAAAGCAATCATTCGTTTTAGAATTCCATGAACAACAAAATATTTGTAAATTTATTTTGGTATGGCGATATCATTACTGGCAAATAATAGGAATATTTCTACGAAGAAAGGAAGCACTGAGATGGATTCTGTACATGCGTTTTTACAGAATTATTTCCATCGCATACTATTTTATGTACTTACACAAACTCCATTGTCGAGTGCAAAGAAATAACAAGAATTTGAACAATTTGTGTGCACATTTTAGCAGCTGTCCTACGACTAAATAAAATATATATATATATATTAGACTTTGCAATTTATTGTTATTTTATTTCTCATTCTTTTGATGGAAACGATTTATATTAGACTATTTTTACCACACTTTTCCTTAATCTTTAGTTTTATTATTCCATTTTTTTACCAAGCATTTATATTAACTACTTTCGCCATGCTTGCGAATTTTGTAATCCATTTATCACTTACTTCCTTATAAGCTAGAGTTCTGACATCTTGTAAAGTTGTGTGATGCTGATGCCATTACAATATTTTAATGTTTTCACAATTTAAATATCAACTAAGCAATTATTTTTAATGAAGTTTTGATACCATACGAGAGGGACCGTCTGGTAGTGAATCTGAGAAATTGAATACAATATGCCCTATTAAACATGTTGACGACTTATAAAATATATTAAAAACTGAAATTTAACTGAAAATAGCAAAAACGAAAAATTAAAACATGTTTTATTTAATATTCTAAAAAGAAGAAAATAATTTTTTTTATCCAAAAACTGGAGAACTAAATAAAAACGTAAATACATCGGGCATTGAAACAATACTGTAAGGAATTTAAGACACAATTAATACCTTAAGAAACAAAATATCTAAACATTCGTTTAAAATTAAAACATATTAAAAATGTGATCAAATTTTCCCTTCGAGTATTTCTACGGGTTCCACCCACTTTTACGATTTTTGTTTTTAAAAATTTCATTTTATTAAAAGAGTGGACTCCCAATTCCCCGACCTAACGTGCAGGGATAACAAAAAAGCCAAAGGGGCTATAAATGCTCATTTCCAACCTCATCCACACCATTGAAAACATGGTTTTCATACCGAAACGAGTTCTTATTCAAATCTTCTGACCTCTTAGTACAACCCAGTACTTTATAAATGTTCTGGTTGTTGCTGCTTGTTATGTTCTGTAACTTTTAGTTCGTGATCTTGCAGCAGAACTGCAGCTACCATAACCCCTTCTAAGGCCGTGGGAATATACTTCCCACCAAATTCATCAATTTCTAAATGCATTTTTTCCTCGCCAAATTTTTCGATGAAGCAAAAACCTGGATGTTCCAATTTCTTATCGCAAACCAAAAGTTGGCAATATAATTAATTACCAAGACGTTTCTTGACTTGTTAATTAATTATTAATTAATAAAATTAATTAACAAAAAATAATGTCATCCAATAAGTTAAATGAATTTCTTTTCTTAAATTAATCTCAATACCAAAGTTATTTTATTATATCACTACTAGAAAAAAATGGCCTTATAAACGGCTAAAAGCACAAACAAACCCGAATTACCGAAACTCAAAAACGAAATGAGCTAGACAAAATAAATGAAATTTGGTATTAGTCTTGACACCAAAATTGCAGATCTATACTAAGGTGACCATTTTTCAAAAAATTGAAAGTCATGACACACTTACAGGGGGAAAAATTGGGAGCTCTATTTTCAAAACTAATAAAAAAATGAATTATAATAGTAAGAGTATCTTTTGTTTGTTGTATGCATTGACAAAAACTAAATAAAATGAAAATAAAAACTAGATATTAACAGAAAATTTATATAATATAATGAAGAAAGTCCTATTAAACAAGTTTAGTACCTTAACATCTGGAACTAAAGATGTTATTTTTGATTCCATATTATTGGGAGTTCAGTTGATTAAAGATTGCTTTTTGAAAAATCGAATATTTGACATTGTGATAAACCAATTTATTAGTCTTCCCAAACCAGTACATATTTATGTACTGGTTACATTTCAATAGCCAGGAAAAAGACTAAAAATCAGTACTGTACTGATAAATCCAACATGAATGGTCACCTGAATCTATACAAAATTTTGGACTCAATCGGCCAAAATGCGCACTAGATTCTCCTGTATCTCTTCACACATTGTCCTACTTCACGATACACATCAACACAAAACTCACTGCGTTGTGTGAAAACATTAGATTTGTGGCAACTTGGGCCACAATAATCCTTAAAAAGGGAAATTATCATGCACCTTCCATATCCGATGGGGAATTCAATTAGTCTGGAGAAAACATAGACGAGTGAGGTCGAAAGAATGGAATCGGTAATCTGCCGATTTAAATGTCATTATTCTAAATGCTCTGTTGTGCGAAATGCGTGTTCGTGAATATGTTTATGTCGTGCTCGTCATTGTGAAACAAATAGTTGAAAATGCAAACAGGACTGTTAATTTGAACTTTTGAAAAGAGCACGCATAAATTGGACCTAAGGCTTAACGCCAAAAAAAATATATTGAGGTCTGGTTTTAATTATGTTTCTTAAGAATCATGGATTACTAAAGTGATTCGCTTCAGAAAATCAAATTTTAACAATAGAAATTAAAAGGTCTTGTCGTAGTTCTGGTAAACCTAGCAATTTTCTTTTAAATGTGCGCTTGAAAACATTTATAAGAAAATTGCATACTTATCACACTGCGATCAGAAACGAATGAATACGAAAAATAAAAGCCATTTCAGTTTAGTACCCGGACATAAGTACCGTTAAATAGAGTTTATTGATCATTCCGGATATCTTCATTGCGTTTTTTTATTGTTATTCATATTAAAAGAAAGGGAAAAAAGTATTTAAACAAAGGGACATTTTTTCAAATACCCCGAATACTTATCGTTTTATTAAAGTCAGTGAATAAGGAGAAAAAAGCTTAAGTTTTATCTATCTAGGCTGCATTAAAAACCCTTTTTTTCTTCCTGTCTTTTAAATCAAGGCAAGACACAAAAGGAACGAAACAACCATCATTTTTATAAAACATAGGCATTCTTTCTTCATTAAGGTACTTCACATCGACTATCTGAAAGGTAGTTCTTTGATTTCGATTCAATTACGTTCTGAAAATTTTTTAATTGAAGTTCAAAGATTACAACAAAAGAAAAACTTACACAAATGTGAAAACTTTTTTTATCAGTAGACAGATTGATTCAGTTTCGAACAAAAGTCTACTTCGGAAGGAAATTAATTTTCAAGTTGAAACATTAATCCAATTAATTTTCTATAATCCTTAATAATCAAAAAGTCATTAAGGATTTATCGCAGTTTTAATTTCTTTTCAAATAATTATTTCATTCCAAGCATAAAATGCAGTGCAATTAGAATTCCAGTATCCTTGTTCGGAGCCATGCAGAGAAAAAAAGAAATCCTTGTCGGCAAACCGGTAGATTTCTTTTACTTGATTTAGGTTAGTTGGTTAGGTTTATTTTTAGGTTTAGACTACATTTTTTTCATGGAATAAAAATTTATTAAAATTGCCAGGAATGTCTCTGAAGTTGAGTGCGTATATACATACACGCTCTTCATTTAACATTCAAACATGTTCTTCTGCATTTTGTGGCAAAAATATGATTTCAAAGAAATTCCTCTTGGCGAGTCGGAAGTTCTTTCTGTCTAGGTTAAGATTAGTAAATAAAATGCATGCAATTCTTATATAAGGGCAATTAAATATTGCAATACTTGGGGCGAAATAAGGATAACAAAACATATCTTGTGATATTCTTATTTATGAGGAAGGAAGACCAACAAAAGTTACCAAAAACAGATATTTTAAATTACTAATCAATATACCCCGCAATGTAGTTACTAAAACTGAGTTTTCCTCTGAAGATTTGATAAATAAAATATTTTAGGACTACCTCTAGTCAACATCTTTCTCAAATTTCATCTCATAGGGATATATCGTCGTCGTTCAATTATAAGTCATTAAACCCAAAACTATGGTTTTGAAATGTGGTCCGTTTAAATTACTTTGATGATTTCTAGCTCCTATTGATTGGTTTACTAAAGTTTAGTTAACAAATTTATATCACGATATAATTAATTGCAAATTCTGATTAACTGCAGCAGTCCGCCAAAATGTTTTTTTTACGACTTAGTGACTTTTACCTGAAAGACGACGATATAGAAAAAGCAAAATTTCTCTCCCTCCCTCCGTCATTTTTACCTCTTATTACATAAGGGTCGGAGTTTGTAGATGAAAGAGGATGGAAAAGAATATAACTGACGGGGACTTTCCAACAAGGAGTCACATGCATAGGTTAAAAAGCAGTCAATAGTTGAAAATCACTTTTCAACCCCTAACTTCTAAGGTCTTGAAAGTAGCGAAAAATTTTCAGGCAAAAACAGTTTGTTAAAAATAGGCGATATTTTGACTAATTTCAATCGTCTTTCTATTTTCAATCGTAAGGGAGCTATGAGAAAATACCTCTCACCATTAGTGGGATGGCCTGACTTTGAACTCGGCTTAGACTTTCATACTGCCTACAATATATCCCTCGCCAGTTCAAATCTAATCACAATTTCTCTAGTTATCTTGTTCGCATTGTAACATGGGCTTGAAAGCCATTGCAAAAGGTAATCTTCCTATAAGGAATCTGCCTAAAAAAGTGGTCATACGAACGCCAAATCTCGGTGAGATGCGTTTCAGAGAACAGGAAAAGGCACAGTACATAAAATAACCTTTTGGTCAAAATACTATTTTTCATTTTAAAATTTTTACCTTACATACATAATTTAAATTGGCTTTTGAGTGTTTATGACAACTGCCAATATCTATTGCACTTTTGTATCACTTTTATAAGGTGATTAATATTCATCACGTCTGTGGGAGAATTTGTTGTACAGTGATAATTGAATTGTCTTTGTAATAGGGACTGTATATCATTTCCCCATCGTTCATCTTTTGCTGCCTTTCGTTTCCTAGGTTTCAGAACCCATACCATCGAGATTCGGCACTCTTATAATTACCAAGTATTTTACCAGCGTTTTGAATAGGGATATTTAAATCCTAACCAGTCGATAAAAAAGTAGTTATATTAGTAATTATCTGATTTACTCGGCGCTGCTCGGGATGAAAATATTTTCACGTCTAACAGTTTTAATGAAAAAAATATCTTATATAAAATATTACAAAACACAAAATCCCTTTATCGTCCGAAACGTTTTTTTTAATTAAAATGAGAATATCAATTCAAACAAACTATTTTCAAAAAACCCCAGAAGCTAATTTTCGCCATAAATGATTACTTATTTATAAGTTATTGATAAATTTTAAAGAATATGAAATTTAATTAAACATTGTGGCGTTTCAGTTTTATATATTAACAAAAGAAAACATTAAAAACATTTCAGAAGAATATATATATATATTGCTTATGGCGACAGATTTTGATTGCTTCTTGCAGACATAAAGCAGAGATTTCCACTAACTTCTTGACCTTTTCATCAACATTGCCAACAAAAGAGGTTGAAGCACAATCTCCATGGAAGCCTTTATAATATACACTTATATCAACACTTATTATGTCTCCATCCTTTAATTTTCGATCATCAGGAATACCATGATAGGAAACATTGTTTACGGATGTGCAGATGGACTTTGGAAAACCTCTGCAGTTCAAAGGAGCTCCATACTTGATAATAATAATATAATCGATAAGCTCCATACTTGATGCATGCGTCATGAGCTATAGCATCTAACTCATCTGTAGTCACATCAGGCTGGAATATATATATAAATAAGCACTTGACTGAATTCCAACACAAAATAAATTTCAATAATATTTTGTCTACTAATATTGTATGTCCTGAAACCAGCTGGAAAATTACTAAAAAAAAATCCCCCTTGGAAAATTCGTGTTTTAGTGCCCTCCTAAATCTAGCATTCCTATTTAGGCAAGGTTCTATTAATGCAAAAAAAGAAACTATCAAAATTTTACATTATCTGAAATTCCTAAATGAAAACCTTTTCCTACAATTGTATTTACTGATATATTTGTGAAATGCAAGTAAATTAATTGGAAAATAATTGAACAAACTTACCCTTTTCCTTTTCACATTGCAAATAACTACTTTCAAATCTGACTTGAAAATAAAAAGGCTACATCATCAACCAGACGCTTGATACGTGCTGCCATCGATCGAATATAAAAGAAACGAATACTCAAAAATGCTTTTTGGTAAAATATATGTTGCAAAAATAATTTCCTTGAGTTTAATGTGCATTTTTAGAAGCTTCCCTAAAATGAGAAGCTAGGCATTAATAGGTTGTTGAGACAGTGTTTCTCAACCATTCTGCGTTTGCGACCCGATTTTCAGCCATAATTTTCATGACGTCCCCTCTCGTACATTAAAAACTTATACAATGATAACAATGTATTTTTAATTACTAACAATGCATTTTTTTTATTTAGCATTGAATAGTTAATTATTAAATACTTTGTGCAGTACTGATAGTACAATCTTATTTATAAGTGTATTATATCAGTGTGAATGTGTATTTTGTTTTTTTTAATGTCAGAAAGTATTTTGTTTCTTTTCTTTCAATAAATTAATACATTTTTTAATAATATTTTCTCTTCGATATGCTCGCTTCCCCATTTAGTGGTGGGGGGGGCGATCCCCACAGGTTGAGAATCGCTGGGTTAAGATGATAGGTTCTCTGTATTGAATGTATTTTCTTTCATGCGAATCATTTTTATAAGTGAATAAAGTCTTCATTTTTTGCAACTTTTATTTGATATGCTAAGGCCCAGATTCAAAGCAAGATAAAATGTTAAAATTGTCTCACGGTACTAGTTTAATTTAGCAATCTAGTTACTTTATTTACGTCACTAAAGGGCAAGAAAAGACTCCTTTTTTCGAATTAAACAGTTTTGTCTTTTCATTTGTTTCTTTCTGCACATTGTAAGTGGAAACTAAATTATCACCTGCTTTTCATTTTCTCCTCGCATAAGTAAAGGAGAAAAATAAGATGATTCGCCGAGCTATTGAAATTAGCTTGCTGCGATACTTTAATTGCCAGAAAGGTTTAGAGGAAGGACTTCGTTTCCAAGAGCGCTACAATCCAATTCGAAATCGATTTTGTTTCGAAGAATTATTTATTCCATTTGCATACAAAATGCCTGCTTTGTAATCTTCTATTTCAACTATGTTCTGTAATTAGTCGAAGGTTGGGAAATGTAATGTCTTAAGCCAGTATTGCCAGATCAAAATAGTAAAATAATACCGCATTCACCTAAAAATAAAGCCAATTTTGATTAATTGATTGGAGCATATTTTGCTAAATTATGACTGAAAAAGGGTTTTCTTTCGTCAAAACGAATCCATTTAAATGGCATCCGCAGTAATTCTATTTATAAGAAATAAATTTTGGAAAATAAAAATTAAATATCTTACATGAGCTACGTTTCATTAAAGAAATTAATTTCTCGTTATGGCTAAAAGAAACAATCGAAAAAATGTTCTCAACTAATGTGTTAATAAAATCAATTTTTATATGTTATGTTATTTTTCAATTGATTATAATATTTAAAGCTGCTTTCAAAAATAAATACGAGCAAAAATATTTCAATTTATCAATTTAAATAAAACTGATTCGGTCACATAATACATAAATAAGAGCTTCTTATAAATGATTGAAAAAAATTAAGAATTCTTATTGTCGATGTTATAAACCTTCTCCATCGTATTTCTAAATCCAAAACAATCCGCTATAAAATTTATTGCTGTTGAATATTTTTCTTTATACTATTTTCAGATGATCATTAAAACGTTCACCACCCAACGTCTGAGGTGAGCAATTCGTTAAAAACCTAAAAAAACAGAATTTTTTTCTTAATACTAGCACTACTTTCTTTCATGTGGTCAACAACTGGACATTCAGTTAGCAAAAGAAGTGGGAGGGGGATAACTCAGAAAGTGGAAGTTTTTTTCCGATGGTTCTCAGAATAGTTGGATGTAAAACACAAACACAGAGCACCTATAGACATTCTGCCAATCACTGAGTGAGAGAAACAAAAATCATGTTCTAAATAGGAACTACTTTTTTAAAGAAACGGTTTTATACAATTTGATTAGTGTAACATTAAAAGTCTATGAAAACAACAGTAGAATTACTTTTAAAAAATAGTTCTTAAAATTATTAACTAAAATAAAGCCAAATTAAGGTCAAACAAAAATTCCTAAAACCAAGTACTTTGAAAAAAATTACTTCCTAAATTTAACATTTAAAAAAAGTAATATGACAACCTTAACATCAACACTAGAAGGAAGTTAATAAAAACGAAGGCATTTTTTCCAGGAGAGTTCTTAATACTGCTGTATAAAGTAAAATAATAATAATAATAATAACTAATTAAGTAGAAAAAAAGCTCTCAACTGTTAGAAATAACAGTTTCGCCGGAGAGGGGGGGGGTAACCGAAAGAACCGTTTTGTTCTCGTACAGGCAGAACGTTAGGAAATCCTTCTAACTGCGAGAATAATCCTTTCACACTTACGCGTAGAATATGGTTAAATAATTTCAGTGAATAATATTAATTCAATGTGTAATTCTTTTTAAGTATAGTTAAATAATTTCAGTGAATAATGTTAATTCAATGTGTAATTCTTTTTAAGTACGAACAATGTTAATTCAATGTGTAATTCTTTTTAATCTACTACTTTAAAGTACTTCGTATATACGATGCGAAGCTTCGGTTATATGTCGTTTTCCTCCGTTCTAAAATGTGAAAAATTCCTCCTTTCAAGTACGTGAATTGTGATAAAGATATCATGGCTTCGAAATTATTCACAATTGATGAATTAATAGAAGATAAATTGTTTGGGGCTAATTTAAGCGATGATGAAGGAGTTATTCTCCCTTTCTTTAAAGACGCCATGGACACCATTGAAAAACTTCGAACGAGTTTCTTTTGTCAGAAGCATAGTGTAAAAACATTCAATGAACTCAATTCGATTCATAACGATGCACTTAATACTCACAGATAATTAGCACGTCAGGCGATAGCTTAAGATTGTCTTAATTAAACGCCTACCTACATGCACATGAATCGTATAAAATATGTATAATTAGTACTCAAGATACGAAATAAATATATGATATTTCTCACTTTTATGATAAATGTTTAATTTTAAAACTTAATTAGTGATTTCCATACTATTATACTACTAACTATCTTAAAAAATTTTTAAATTATTATTTTTAAATGAATTTTCATTAGTAGCATTAAATTTTATAATAATCTAAGTTGTTTAGTAAAATTTCGATTATATGTCTTTTCACTTATACGTCGTTTTACATGAATCCCTTGTAAAACGTATAAACAGTCTTTACTGTATTTAAAATAATTGGCTAAACCAGAGCTCTAATCCCCCAGCCCCGACCACTGGAACGATTTCGTTAATTTTTATTTCATATGGAAGCTCATGATGTCTAGATATGTCATCAATGGACATCTACCCCTCCACCACCCTCCATTTTCGAGAGAAATCGGAAAAATACATCTCCACAGTACATTCTCTATGGATAAAAACCATGACACAATATCTCAGCCCCAGCCTATGGACTGAGTTCGACAATTCTATAATAATAACTGTGGAGGCCTCTCGAACCTTTTTCCTTGCCATTGCATTCATCTTTCATCTTGCCATGAGGCGGCAGGTAGAGGAGCTTTATTCTTTCATGCAAAATGCTAAGAAGGTGCAATTGTTCTGCGAGCGCATTATTGGTCAACGTATTTACACCAGTGCCAGTTCCGGCATGGAGAGAGCAGTGTAGCCAACTCACTTCAGTGAAGTACGAGTCCTCTTGCCTGAGTCTACAGCAAACGGTGTGAGCCATCTCGCCTAGGGACAGCACGAGCCTTCTCGACTGGTTTAGATTTCCCTCATTTGCAATTGGATGCGACTTGTTAATAATCAACTATGTAGTAATCCAGATGTACCTGTAGTCCCTTCGCTCCTCGCTGAAAGTGTGCTTCTACTCACCAAGTGTTTACCCTACTGATGTGGGCACCACGAAATGTGGATGAGTTGCTCAGGTTTCATATGAAGTAACTCGCCCGTCTAGGGTTACAGAAATGGGGGGGAGCATACCTCCGTACCTCCTACGGGAGGGGTTGGGCCGTGAGGCTGTGTTGGCAATTAGGACCCAACCTCAGTACTCGTTTCTATTGCAACGACTGTCATTCAGATTTCCCGTGTGCTTTGGCAGGTCGGGGTGCTGTAATTTACGGTTACTCACCAAGTGTACTTGTGTTACATGGTAACTTTCGATACAAGACGTATCGTAGTGATTCTTGTTCTGCAGATATTTTTTGTTTTAATGTTTTAATTGACGAGTTCATTTTGCACAATATACCTTGTTGAAATGTAAAAATAAATGTTTATGGTTGAACTTTTGCCTGGAGTATCATTTGCAATGTGGTGTCTTGGCCTATGGGCGACCAAGTGTAAACAAATAAGTGCGATGCTTAGGTTGACCTAAGTACTTTATTTCACACTTACACAGTTACAATTTAAATAGACATAAGAAATCTGGACTAATAGATTATAAACAAAGTTCGTTCGTTTGAGTTAAAAGTTCGATGGAGTCAGAGTTCCACAAGAGATGGAGATCCAGACTAATTTCCCTATCTGGGTGATAGCCTAAGCACGAGACTACAAGGATTTCTCGAAATTCGATGACCCGAGATTTCGGAAATAATTGCTGATTCTTAGCGATCGTTGCCTAAGTCCGAATTAATTCGGGACTTTAATTCAGAGCTGGTCACACAGCTCTTTTGCACTGCCGGAGATTGAAACCTCCCTAATCATCACCGCTCTTCTCGTTCCAACTCCAACACCCCAGTTTTTGTCCCTACCTCAAGGGGTGGAACTCCGCCTTCCTTTCACTCCACTGGACTCCTAGGCGACCAACGACTAAACTTCCATGTCCCCAATGGTCAATTCCGACCTTGGGATGGATCCTGAGTTTCATAACAACAGGAGCTATGCAGGTGTGACATGAAAGAGCACCGCTAATCTCCTGATAGCCTACCCAAATGCGTTCTCTGACAGATATTTATTCCTGTGTATTGTGGTCGCTCTCCGCTTGCAGTTATTACCTTCGCGAATGTCTTTTTAATGACCACCATGTGTGGCTGGCTTGCTGTTTGCGGTTGAAGTGAAAGGTACTCGACTTTTCTAGTGGGAAAATGTCCTCGCGGGAAGGAAAAAAATCACAGCAACTAACTGATCTGAGTCAATGATGAATCAGGGCATATTTTGAGGTATCCTCTATCGCCTTTTTAACTAACACTAATAACAGGCTATTAGTATTAAGGGCCAACGGCTGGTCTTAGAAGGAGGCTAATATTATTTATTCCGCCCGATCATTAGTACCAATGGCAAAGCGATCAGGCGTCCCAAATCAGCCGGTACAATCCCAATTTCTGACTATTTTTTCTGGCTCGACTCCCTCTTCAAATATCTAGAGGGTCCTGGATTGAAGTTTTAAAAATTCTGGTCACCTTAGTTGTCCCTTCTTGCCATACAAATTAGTAAAGTTATAATAAAAAAATTAAAGATCGTAAATACACAGTCATTGGTAGTACCAACTGAAAACAATTGGGAAAATAATAGGTTGAATCCACTGTTGAATCCAAATCGAATGCTGAATTTACATACGAAATATGATCAAAAATTATCGGAACTGGTGCCCTATCCTCAAGGTCAAAACTCGCAGTGTGAAGACGCACGCATACGCAGAAAGTTACAAAGCCCTAGCTTCCATAATTTCTGTACAATAGAGCTTTGAAAAATGTATATGCTGCGCTGTCTCTGCATTTTTTTATGGCAGAGAAAATTGCGCAGAGAACCTGCTTCAAATTTTCCCAAAAGCTTGTCGCTACTTGCGGTGACACTCATAAAAACTTGAAGAAAGTTTATTGGGAAGATTGTCTGAGCCGCACAATAGTTTGAATTCTTTAAATGTTTCCAACATAATCGTGAAAATGCCGAAATTTATGATTTCCAAAACTCTGAACAAAAACATAGAAGATGTGCATTCAGCTATGCGTGAAAATCACGGAATCACTATTCTTGAGCTATCTAAAAAGTGTAGTATTAGCTATGGTTCAGTTCAAATCATTCGGATTGAAGATTTGGGTACGACACGTGTTTGCCAAGTTTGCACCTAACCCGCTCCTTGCAGATCAAAAAGAAGAATTAAGAGCTGTTCTTGTTAACAATATGGAAACGCTTTAAATACTAATGAATCGCTTAGCTCTTAAGATTACTTTACATGTTTCTAGATATGAAGTAAATGACATTTTGCAGTTGAAATAATTGACATTTTTATTTACATAAACAAGAATTGAATACTTTTGTCACCTCTTACCAAATGAGAATGATAGTGAGATACATTCTTCTTTCTTTCATTTGTTGTTGATAAATGAATGGTGAGTGAACACTCAAGCGAAAATATAAAACAGACAAACCAAATAAAACTAATATACGATATACATGATTTCAGAAATAAAATGAAAAACTCCACCCAAAGAAAAACAGAGTATCTTGTTCTACATCAAGAGTTTTTGGTATTTCGCTATACGTAGAAAACTATTATTCTAAGAACATACCTGCTCAAAATAAAAAATAGAAATAAAAGCAGCATTCCATCCAAAGGCGATATAATACAAAAAAAAAAAAATATCTGTAAATCAGTTCTGAAAGCATATCGCTTTCCGTTTCATGGTCGAAAAATAACATATTCTAGAAATAAATTCAAACCATCAAAAACAGATCAGACTTTTATTAGAATTCTTCTTTCGCGCCCTTTCGTACCATTCTTTCGCGCCATTAGAACGGAACTACACTGAAGTCATACTTTTTAAGGAGAGGATTAAATTCATCGAATTGAATAATTTGATTAGAATACGGGGAAATGTTAATTGAAGAACAAAGAGAGGTGAATTATATTTCACAGTGCAGCGAGCTTTGAAGTTAAAAAGATCGGTGGAAGCACAGCGATGTTTCAAGTTTTTCCTTTCCGAAATTGGCAGCAGTGGCAGAGTTCGGCTTTTCAGACACATTCAGCAGAATGAAAGTTTGCATACTCGCTGAAAGAGTATTAATTGTCTGACTGGATTAATTGTGTTTCTTTTCAAGCTAAACTATTGTAAGGGAAATGGCATGTAGATTAGCAGAAAGAAAAAGACAACTGAAGATGTTGGACTTCGAAGACAGTTGATTTATAAGGAACAATGCCAAACAAAAATTATTTTGTTTGGCATTGTTAATTGAAGTAACACAAATAATGATTATCTGACTTTGAATAGTCAGTTCCTTCCTTGAATGTGTCCTTGTTTGTTAATGTTGTTATTGGAATTTTGTGCTTTGTTGCTCCGAATAAGTTTGTCTTCCAATTAAGAGATCATCCACTTGGCCCAGTAAGCGAAGAATTTAAAAAACACATTAAATCATATAGTTTTAAAACTTAAAAACAATAAACTAGAAAAAATAGAACAAATTTAGAATAGAATCTTAACTTAAACTTAAAACAAGAACAACGAAAAAACAAAAAAAATACAGTGGTACCTCCCTTAACGGACACTCCCGAATAGCGGACACCTCTAATTAACGGGCATTTTTACGAGTCCCAGTCCTTTTATATAGGACAATCCATGTTATTCCCTCTGCATAGCGGACACTCCGAATAGCGGACAGGTATTTTTTTAAAACTTTCAATTACTTTGACAAATATTTCAAAATTATTCTAACAAGCAAGCTAAAAATATATATTTATGCGTCTTTACAACGTACTTTTCCAGACTCCTCCCTTCCGTTCTTGACACAATGAAATTCGACCCTAAAATGTGCACAATGGCATTCTTCTGCCCTCCCTCACCCTTTCTTCCTTCCTATTCTTCCAAAACTCGCCTGTTTCTTGGAATTTAGAGGCGCGAAATCTATTCTGGGGGGCTTGGTCCTTGGTCACTGGCGAGGCTAAAACTTTACTTGTCTATTCAGTTTAGTGAGACAGTGCAAACTGATTCAGACCGTGTTAAAATGGCGTCGAAAAGGAAGAGATTGAATTTGAAAGAAAAAATTGACGTTTTGGAAGTTGCTGAAAAGGAAAAGCTGAACGTTCGTAGCCTTGCCGAACGTTCCCACGTTGGTATAACGCAGATTAATGAACTTTTGAAGGGTAAAGAAGGAATTCGAAAAACATGGGTCCTGAATTCGAACGAAAATTTGAAGTTTCGTAAGACAGAAACAAGCAAAATTGACGAAGTGTTGATGAAATAGTTCCGTTCTGCTCGTGCAAATAACGTTCCTGTAAGTGGTGTTTTGCTCCAAGAAAAAGCCAGAGAACTCGGTGAAAGTTTGGGATTAGAAACTTTTATGGACTCAAATGGATAGATGGAAAAATTCCGGACACGTCACAACATATCTTTTAAACTTTGTGGCGAAGAAAAATCTGTAAATCCAAATGAAGTAACAGATTGGATTGGAAGGCTTAAATCTTTGCTTAAAGGATATGATGACAGAGACATTTTCAATGCCGATGAGACTGGCGTCTTTTAACGCTTCCTTCCGGGCAAGACCTTATGTTTTAAGGGTAAAATATGTAGTGGAGGAAATTTTCAAAAGAGCTGCTCACTCACTCTTTTGCTGTGTTGCAACATGCTGGGAGACTTCGAAACTCCAGTTGTTATTGGAAAAGTTGAGAAGCCTAGATGTTTCAAGAACATTGATGTACGAAAACTTAGACTGAACTTCAACTGAAAGACTCAGAGCATATGAATCTTCATTAAGAAAAGGAAGTGTTACAGTTCAATTAATTTCCCAAAGAGCGTCCGAAATGGAAGAAAACAAAAAGTACCTAGAGTCGGTTTGCGAAACTTTGCTATTCTGTGCTCGACAAGGCATTGCGCTAAGAGGACACGACGAAAAGGAGTACTCAAGCAACAGAGCAACCTTTTTGGGGTTGCTAAATCTCCGCTCAAAAGACAATGTTCTGATAAAAAAAATTCTTTATAGAAAAAGAAAAATATTTTTCTTACAGTAGTAAGGAAATTCAAAACGAAATTTTAGAGCTCATGAGCAAACAGGTCTGCGAAGCGGTAGCTAGTGTAGCAATTCAGTCGGATTGTTATTCAATACTTGTGGACGAAACGGCCGACATAGTGCACGACGAACAAGTTGCTATTGTAATTCCTTACGTCAGACCAGAAGATTTCAGCGTGCATGAAAGATTTTTGTGTTTTTCCGAAACACGCAATACTGAAGGAGAAACGCTAGCCATTTTGCTAAAAAATGTATTGGAAACATTTCGACTTCCTCTTTCAAAAATCCGTACTCAATGCTAGGACGGCGCAGCAAATATGAGGGGTTGCTATAAAGTATAGCGGCGAGAATTCTTCAAGAAAATCCTCTAGCTTTCCATGTGCACTGTTATGCCCATATCTTGGATCTGTGCATTGTTGACGCATATAGCAAACAAGCACAAATTAGAAATTCTATGGGCATCTTAAAAGAATTGCACAACTTTTTTAATGCGTCAGCAAAAAGAACTTTTTTATTTAAAGAAAATTTTAAAAACGAAGACTTTTTGGTGGCAACAAGTCACTTAAGTCATTAAGTGACACAAGATGGAGTTGTCGTGTAGAAGCTTGCAACACCGTGTTGCAGAATTTTGATGAAATCATAGAATACAGAATTTGATGAATTCATAGATACAGAAAATATCAGAAACTGATCCTAAAAATGGATCACAAGCTGAAGCTTTGCTGAATAATATCGAAAGTTACCAATTCATTTTTTGTCTACTTCTGATCCAAAGAGTTTTGGAAGATATAGATACGCTTTCAAAAGCTTTGCAATCAAAATCACTAATTTTTTTAACAGATAAAGAACTAGTTAATACAACAAAAGAATGCTTGCATGAATTCCGAAGTGAAGTTTTTTTTTGAAAAATTGTGGATATATGTTAACGATATTTGTGAAGCAAAATCGTTTACTTCTCCAAAACTTCCACGCTCTAGAAAGGTGTCTTCGAAAATAGGTGGTGGTTCCTTCAGCATGTCACAAGATGTTAAATCGTTCTATCGAACGGAAATTGCTTTTCCAGTTGTAGATGCTGCTTTAAACACAATAGGCGAAAGGTTCAAAGAAAATGAGTTGGATATTTTTCAATCTCTAAAAGATGTAACATGTTCCGTCAAAAGATTCAAAGATTATAAAAAATGCATCAATTCCAAAAGTCTCTGAAACATATGATCTTGATATGGAAAAAATAAAGAGATAGATACAAATTTTTCAGAAAATGTACAAAAAACACATCTACTCTTTGCCAGAAATATCCACGAAGATAATAGAACTGAGGAAAAGATGCAATTTTCTTGTTGAAAAGGAACTCTGTGTTATGTTTTCATACTTGACAAAACTAATCCGAATTCTCCTTGTGATACCTGTCTCAACTGTATCATGTGAGAGAAGTTTCTCATGCTTAAGATCTTTAAAATCATACCTTAGAAATAGTATGTGTCAAGAGAGGCTTTCTGCACTTGCAGTTTTGAAGATCGAAAATACTATAGATATTGACTTTACTAAGGTAATAGAACAATTTGCGAAAAACAAAAATCGCAGGCTATCTTTCTTCTAATTTATAATACGGATGTATATTGTATAATCTAATATCATATAAATAAATTTATAACTGACCTGCTTTCTTTGTGTTTGGGAGTACGCCGTTTTGTGACGACATCATTGATCGATGAACGAGTTTAAAAGAAAGAAGAATTGATTTAATAGGTAAGTGTTTTATATTTTTCTCATGTTATTATTTCATAA
Organism: Araneus ventricosus; assembly: GCA_013235015.1. NCBI lineage: Eukaryota > Metazoa > Arthropoda > Arachnida > Araneae > Araneidae > Araneus > Araneus ventricosus. The sequence goes on along the minus strand of BGPR01002859.1, from coordinate 117,236 downwards.
GAATTGAAATGGAACTTTGAATTGGAAGGAGGGAGTCTACGGTGATTCCATTCCGACTTTTGAGGCCGTGTCCCGAATTTTTTAGAGAAGGTCATTTAATCAATAATGACGTTAAAATCCAATAACATAGCCCAATTCTACAAAAAAAAATCAGCTTTAGGGGCGCCCCACCCACACACTCGCATCTCTTTTGTACCCCACTTTTTGGTGCACCAGCCGCCTATGGCCATCTGGCTATATTAAAATAAGCCTTCATAAATAAAAACTTACCCTATGCCCATAGTTGAGAAAAATGAAAAAAAAAAGTCTTCAAGTAATCACAAACCCACGCTAAATTTCTTTTAGAACGAGGAATTATTAAAGAAAACACTAGTCCCATGGCGCCATCTATATTCGAAGAAGTAAAACAGAAGAGAAAAAGACAGGAATTTTTTTCTTTTAGGGAATGAAACATTTCAGACATATTAAGAAAAAAAGCCCTTAGTTTCCATCTATGCCTCAATGAATGTGATTTTTTTAGATTGCATATTCCAGACTGCTTTCAAGGATAAGATCTTTAATGCCGTGAATATTAAAAGGGAAATGGTTGTCATTGAGAGTCTTTAAAAAAACACTGGAATTGAAGTTCAAAAAGACTTTGCTTTCTATTTGCAAAGATTTAGATTTGTTTATTTTGAAGATTGCAAGAAGATGTCATTGGCTAATTGAAGAGTTTAGATAATGGAAACATAAGATTCTAGAAGAAATTGGGAGCAGATTTTATTTTGATAAAAAAAATTACAGTAAAAATAGAGATTTTTTGCCAATAAATTGATTTTCAAAGGTATTAAAAATTTAAAAGATAAATGTTTTATTACAACTGCAGACAAAGCAGCGAATAATTTTTGTATTTTATGCAAATTTTATTTTAAGGAACTATTAATTAATGAATATAACTCCAATGCAACTTTTAGCCTGGTAGACTGCAAATAAGAAGGAGTTAGATAAAAAGAATGTTGGCTTTTGCTAAAAGACTCAAAATTAAAACCTGTTCTTTAAACTACCCGTATCTTTTTCCAAGTGTTAAATTTCATAAAAATTCTACTAGCTTTAGATTTGTTGCATGCGGTACAGGTTGTTATAATTATTTTATCAGTAAACTTTTCTTAAAATTATTAAATATTATTTTAGATGGAATTAAAAAAAGAAAATAACTTCATTGTTTGCAATAATGCTGAAGTTTTGGACCTTCTGAATAATAACTAAATTTGCAATTTTAATTCCTTTGACTTCGAAAATCTTTACACTAATCTGCCACATGATAAATTAATGGAAGTTTGCCTATTAATGTACAGTGAATTTCTTAACGATTCTATTATTAAGAAAACTGACTGGTTCGAAATTTGTAATTTCAGCATTAAAGAAAATTACCTTTTTAATTGTATTCAAAAATTTAAACAGATTTCAGGGATTCCGATGGGTGTTACATTCTCCAGTTCACTAGCCAATATCTTCTTGCACTTTTTTGAGGATAAAATTATTAGAAATGATCTAATTTACGGATACAGATACATAGATGATTTGCTTATTTTAAATTCTGACAACTTCGATTTCATAACTAATTGTTATCCAAAAGAACTTAATAAAACGAACTCTCATCAAAATATAGGTACCTTTTCAGATATTAAAACTGAAATTACTAAGCAAAATACTTTGATTGGCCTGTATGATAAAAGAGCTGAATTTAATTTTAAGTGTAAAAATCTTTGTGATTATCATCCAATATAGATTCTAGAGTATTTAGAAATGTGAGTTTCATTCAAGCTAACAGAATTAAAAAAATATGCATTAATAGAAATTAATTTTAATGGCTTCCAGTGTTTTTTAAAGACTCTCAATGACAGTCATATCCCTTTTAATAATCACGGCATTAAAGATGTTACCCTTGAAAGCAGTCTGGAATATGCAATCTAAAAAAATCTCATTCATTGAGGCATAGATTGGGGAACTAAGGGCATTCTTTCTTAATATGTCTGAATTGGTTTCATTCCCTAAAACAAAAAAAGAAATCCTGTTCTTTGCCACTTCTGTTTTGTTTCTTCGAATATAGGTGGCGTCATGGGACTAGTGCTTTCCTTAATAATTTCTCCTTCTAAAAGAAATTTAGCGTGGGTTTGTGATTGATTACTTCAAGACTTTTTTTTCTCATTTTTCTCATCTATGGGCATAGGGTATGTTTTTATTTATGAAGGCTTATTTTAATATAGCCAGATGGCTGATAATTTTAATCAATCTTATTAACATTTTAATGCGTGTATTTTTCCTCTTTCTTTTGAAAATATGCTTTTTGATGTATAGATCTCCTTTGTTTGGGAAATTTCGGGCTAAGAGAAGCTATGTTTGGAGTAATGCTAGCTTCTTACAGAAAAATTTCCCAATTATTATGTTCAATCCAAATCGAATAAAGTTCTTAGCCCTTGAAAAACTGGACTAGAATGGATTCCTTGCTTGTTTTTGGTTTTATTCTATTACCTCTGAGTTTATTTATTTATTTTTTGGGGGGATTTCTTTGTATGATCTTGATTTCCATAGTTTTAAAACCTGGTACACATGCTCGTGAGGGCTAAGGTGAGCATACTAAAGTCCCCGGTGGTAGAGGGGGACCGAACGACTGATTTTTACTGTATTTTAAATTATTTCGTTATGCATTTTTCGTTCCAGGGGAGTAGACTTGGAAGGGGAAAAAATATTAAGCACCTTTTAGTGATTCACTTTATTTATACAAACATTACCACTCTGTCTAGCGAAAATATTAAACATATGTATTTGTGCGCAAGTTATCTTGACTATAATTCAAATAAAAGGTTTAAAAGAAAGTGGAAATCAGAAACAAAATAGCTCGACAAAAAAGATAGAATCACTGAATGGATAATTTTCTTGTAATTTTAAACACGAGTAAAAATCGTTTCCATAACTAATATTTTTTGAAATTATCGCCGGACGACTTCAATGAAAAGTAAATCTATACATATAAATTATAATTGTGCCTACTTTTAAGACAATTTTTACGTATACCAATCAAGAAGATTTGGTTACAAAATACATAAGTACAATCACTTTTAGCCACTTGCTACAAGCGGCATTCTTATATGGGAGTATACGAACAATTCGAAGTCAGGACCTGGTTTATTATTATAATTTACATAACAATAGTTTGGAAAAATTCATGTTCAGTGTTCACATCTTACCTTACGCCTTCAATCCTTTTCAAAACGCAGTGTACCATGGTTGAAAATGAAACTCTTACATTAAATCTTATAGTAGTGCGAAAAATGTCATGAATTTTAGAAATTTGATGAAAAAAGTAGCTTTAATTAAAATCACGGAACAAAAATATCAACCAATGAATGCATTAACCAATTTCAAGTGTTTGATCAATGCTTCACGCCCAAAAAATGAAACTAAGTGCTAATGAGAACTGAATTCGTAAATCTGCATAACAGACAAATGACTTTCGAGACGAAAAAAATACCCCTCCCCCATTTTTTTTTTCATGTCGTATACCTCGGAGAAGTTGCGAATTGCTGAGAAATAAAAGAGGAAAAAAGTGAATAAAATTATCTTTCATCCCCGTATGGGCGAAATATTAAATAATTAAATTAATTAAAATTTTAAAAAGTTCTCTTGTTCTCTTTATTATAGCATTTTCTGTTAAGTACTCAATTTCTTAAGAAAAATACTTTTTTTTATCAGAAAGAATTATTACTTTCTATATCCTTCGGTCGCGCATTCTTCTCAAAGTTGATAAAAAAAATATGTGAAACTACTTCAACATGCAATTTTTAGTCCATAATCATCACCATAATCTTCACACATCAAGTTTTCGGCAGTTTAGCGACATGAAAAAAAAAATTTTTTTCGACCCACCCTACTACACACTCGATATTAGTGCGAAAATGTTTAAACTTAATATCCACTCACCCCGCGAACATATCGGATCTCAGACAGAATTAGTGTTCGAACTCGCGTTTTCCAAACATGCACCGTCACCGGATAATTTAGAGTTTAGTTTAGTTATATTTATGTACCGTTTTGAAATAACTTAAAGGCTATTTTAAAACGGCTCTGGAAATTTTGAATCGTGGTAGGATGACGAAGATCACACCTAAGACAGCATCTTTCCTCCAAACTTCTACTCCACACCAATGGGAGGACGTTTCGCCCTCGACGTCAGATTTAACGGGCGTCACATCTAAAGACACGACGGATCTTCGGCGATATAGGACCTCAGTGCTTAGAGAGGCATAATTGACCTTCAGTCAAATATTCAAATGAGGTGGTTTCTGTTAGAAAACACAGAGATAGCAAAGTACGCAGACTGATGACAGAATCCATTTTTCAATTTATAATAACATTTATTAATGTCAGATCCATCCTCTTGATAGATATTAAAAGAAACTGTTAGAAACATTACTACAAAACTGATCCATCGCGCATAGGCAAAAGGATATGTGTAGCACACGCACCTCAAGGCTCGAATCGTCCACATTTTACACAGATAAAGCACATGTCTTATATACGTACACTTGACGTCATGCTGAAAACAAAGTGCCAACGCACGGCAAAAGAGAACAATGAGTTTTACCTTACGGCACGACCACTTATCTCCAACAATTTCAGGCCCACCTGGTTTAGCACACTTAAGCCAAATCCATAAATCAAGGGATCTAGTAGAAGGGAAGTGTAGCATCTTCTGTTGGTCAAAGCGGCTCGGAGTCTGAAACATCTACAATATAAAAGAATAGGTTGCCTTCCCTGAGAATTTCAGGGGAAATTGGTCCACATTTGGGTTTTCTCGGAGGAAAACCATTGAAATCTCCAACACTCAGCGCGATCGCTCAGATTATTTGTTAATTAAGCGTACGTCGGCCTACCAGTTTCTGAACAGAGCTAGTTAAGAGCACAGTTAGGGGATAGAACCGTCAACCTTCTTCCACCGATTCATGTTCCTAAGCTATGCCTTAACCCAGTGGTCTGCAAACGGCGGCTCTTTAGCCACTTGAGTGTGGCTCTGCCACGAATCAATTTCGACTACGTACAATTACCATAATTTCTAGTTTTATTTAATGTTAGTAGCTAGAGTAAACAGACTCCTAAAAACATATTTCTTGAAAAGAATTTGTCTCTCAAAAGGAATTTTAATCCATCGGACTACCCGGCATAAGTTATTAGAATTCCCAGTAGACATTCAGAGGCAGTGGCGAATCTAGGATTCGGGTCTGGGGGGGGGGGGGCGGTGGACATAAAAACTTTGTATCGTGGGGATGAATGTCAAACCTCAAGGCTAAAGTAACAAAAACGCTTTAACTTTACACACTTGACTCACCTGACAATAGAATCGTAAAAAACAATACAATACTTTCGATAATTTAATAAAAATTACAATGAAATAACTAGCCAACAAATGTCTTCGACAGCGTCAAAGCTACAAGTACAAGTGGAATGACTACAAAATTAGGAACATTTTCGAGCCTGTCAAGCTAGAAAGTAATGTTGAAACGTTTTTATTATTTTTTAAAAAGAGGGAAATTAAGAAAAAAGAGTTGTAATGATGTTAAATAAAATCAAGAATTTTTGGCTTGGCTCTGGGGGGCTGTAGCCCTATGTCCCCCCTGGATTCGCCACTGTTCAGAGGTAATCTTACATTATTTAGCTTCCAGAAAAGATTATGATTTTAAATATTAAACACTGAACCTAATTGTGCGCAGTTACGCAATGAGGACCGGCATCAACTCCAAAACACACATTTTGAGATATATCTGTTTACACGAAATATTACAGAAAAAATTCTAATACTGTATTAATCCAAAATAAATTATTGTATTGTAAGTACAAAGAACTGGTGTCTGTTCTGTTGTTGTACAACAAACTGATGATTTCAATTTTACATAGGAAATATTAAAACTTATGTGCAATTTGCAATAATGAACCCGAAATCTATCAAATGGTAGTTGGTTCCCTATTACACAAATACTTCCAGTCGATTTGTAGGCTACTAATAATTCTTTAATAATGAAATCTTTGGAAAAAGATAGGTAGGTGGATTTTAATGGCAAATAATCATATTCATATATGGTTTAAGAATTGAAATGAATATGATATTATAAATAAAACAGAAAAGACAATTTTTTTGTATTGAAATCCTAACTACTGAATAGGGAACTACTTTGATACAAGGTATCACTGGCGATAATCTTGTATTGGTGACTTTCTGTCGCCTAACCGAACATCGTATCGCTAAGTCGCCAAAACTGCTATATTGAAGCTGTTGAAAAAAGTCGCCAAAACAAAATTATCGCCAGTGATGCCGTATATCAGAGCTGTACCCTGAATAGAATTTCTTCAAATTTTGCTCACAAATACTATGAAGTATAAAGAGGATTTTAGTGAAGGTTTCGTCAGAATTAATTAAATCGCACAAAATTTGTTCAGTAAATTGAAAATAAAATAACCAAAACATGGGAAAGAGAGATATTTAAATAAGATTACCTTTTTACCTTATTGATATTGAAAATTGTTTTGAGGTTTCATGTAACTTAAAAATTGATGCAAAACTTGACAACCTACTTTGGACAGTCAATGGAGATTTAAATTAACTGTTCAAAATGGCTGCCTTCATATATTCCATTCTGTAAACACATATTTCAGTTAACACTCTCAATATTTAATTAAATTTTGTACCATTCTTTAAAAATTATTAATTTATGAAAAATTAATTTTCTGTGGTATTTAAAAATCGTTTGGTACAATCTGTAAGTTTTTGACAAACTATGAGATTTTAAAAATCTTTAGTGCAACAGATTATCTCATTTTACTTAAAAATAAAGGTGCAGATGATAGAAATATTTCGCGATAGAATTCTGTCGAGTGCTAATTTATATAAATAAAGCTGAAACACACAATTTTTAATTAAATTTCAAGTCATTCCTTTAAAATTATTATAACATATGTAGAAAATTAGCTTTCGACGGTTTTTAAAAATCGTTTAGTTCTCTTCAAATGGACGAGTTTTCTGTTTTGTTTACTTACATTAAAAACCCTTGACTTTGTTTGCATTAATTTTGGACTTCCGCTCTGAAGATTCATTGATTTAGCATTATACCGGAATTACGTAGGTAAACCTCTCAAACGATAAAAGAATTTTGTTTATCATAATATTTTATATAAAAGTACTTTTTACAGTAAAAATATTAGATGTGAAAATACTTTTATCCATGAGCAACTCCGGATATATCTGCTAGTTTACAATAAAATATATAAATTTTCAAATTAAACACAAACAAAATGATAATTTAAAATGAATTTGCCATTTAATGAATGTATTAAAACATCGAATATTTTTTTTACTCACGAATATCTATTTCTTCATTCGTTAAGAAGATCTCTTCTAACAAAACTATAAGGTCATGTTTATTAATACGTCTGGTTTATTTACGACAAATTCTTTTAGCTGAAATTAAATTCCTGTACTAGTTGTCACCAACAGAACATAATTAACGATCACGAAAAACAGCTTTCGGAGACCGTATAAAATGTTTCGTGGGAAGATAAATATATTGTTGGTTCTGCAAAGAAAACGAAACAAAAAAGAAATAAATTGTATGCTTGTATTCTCCAATGAATTCCTTTGAAATTAATTCGAATAACATTAATTAAATCCCGTTGGAGTAATGAATTTTCTGGCAATATTAATCCGTCAGTGACGCTGCGAAGTCTTTTATAGGTTTTTAAAATATTTATGACCATTGTTCTTTAAAAGTCGTTATTTTCAAACTTTTGTTTCATATTCTAGAAATGAAAAAGTAATGGGGACACTTTATACACATGTGCTGCCTAGCACTGCGCAGATTTCATTTTGGAAACTACTACGCATCTTAAAGGAGGAAACGCAAGTGGCATCATAGCTAATGTGACCATACGTCCCATTTTTTGGAAGCCTCTCCCGTTTGCCCCCAAGCACAGCTTCGGGACCCCCAAATGTCCCATTTTTAGAAAGAGGGCAACCCACGATAATAATTTCAGACAAGAAGTTTCCAAAAATTAAAAACGGCCGACAATTTGACGGTAATGTCTAGTAGCCCGGTAATGACCGAGCATGTGCTATACATGTCACACATATGTATGTTGGTCAGAAGCCTCCTATCTCGCACTTAGTTCTAACTTCATTACATCGCATGAAGTGATAGAATGAAACACTGGGAATATTTAAACCGAAAGTCGTTGGATGGAACTTTCAAACACTTTCACGCCAATAAGTTAATTCATACGAACTCTCGTATAATTATTGAATATATTCCATGTCTGTCCGACACTAATGTACCCGTAGAAAGAATGAATAAATTGTGGACGATTTAGAAAACACAGCTGCAAGTCGCAGTTTATCAAGCAACTTTAATTTCCAAAGTAAATTTTAAGAAATCCTGCCAAGAATGTCATTCTTCTTTACATCAACACCAAATATACTGAAGCAAAAATGTGTTCTTCAGAAAAATTCAAGATCACATGAATTATTTATTTTCACGTGTTTATTTTGGTTCTTTTCATTAATAAATAAAAAACTGAAGAAATATGTGTTTTCTTGAATTCACATAATATGGCTTAAAAATTAAAAAAATGTCCCGTTTTGAGGGAAAAAATAAATTATCACTTTACTCATGGCACAATGAAAGACACTGCGCAGTTAGATTTTTAAAGCGATTAACTGTGATGTCTAGTGAATTGACTCAATTGAGTTAAGATTTTGATGGATGGAAAAAGTTGTAATGCAATAAAACAAAGACAGGGGAGTCAAACCGTGTGATGGCACAATTACATGGCAAGTATAACCGCGCAAGTTTAAACAAGCGTCTGCATCATTTAGTGTGGGTGTGTCTGTCATTACAATTGAGACAATATTAAAAACTAGTGGACATTTTATTTTATATGACAGTTTAAAATTATTAGTTACTTAGGCATTCTTGTCACTCCCTTTGAAGCATCTTATTTCCTCAGTCATGTCCTTGTTCTTGAGGATAATGCAAATCGTTGATGTATACCGATTCTAAGTGCGTGGTTGATCAGCCATGCTCACACCTCGATGTTTCTTTTCAATTATCTTGCGTTTCATTTCTACTGTTATTTTTCTTCTCTTATGGCTATCTTCTTGAGGCTTTTTCTTCGGGTCACTTTTAAAAGGGTTATTTTATTAAACTTTGTACACACAAAGAAAAAAATCACAAATAGTATGTCTGAACATAAGTGATCATAAACGACACTAAAATGCTAGCGGAATGAGTGCTAACTCAAGGACTGATGTAGTAGGCGCACAATCTTTAAACTTCCTCTCTCCTCGTCAATCGGGTCATTCATTTTCCCAGTTTCATTTTGCTCGTTATGCGAATTACTCGTTATGAGAGGTGCTCGTTATGCGAGGTTCCACAGTTCAATCAGTTGTAAGATAAATTCTACTTTATACACGGACGAAATCCATATTTTGTACTTTAAACAAATATCTCCAAATAAATAAAAATAAACAATACAACATATGAGATCTAACTTAGTGGATGAAGACAGGAAATTGTTGATTTTTCTATTATACAAGAATTTAAAAAACTAACGAAATCAAGGAACAGAATGGAAGAGAATCTTACTCCCGCCGAATGAGTTTCAATTTTTTTCGCCATACTCCCAAAAGAAAAACAATACATACTCAGAAAGGGGGAAGGGAAACAGGCAGTGGAAAAGCCGCTGTCCCATTCGCATTGCCCAAAAATATTGCTTACAATAATTTCTGAAATGTTTGCATGGAAACCGTTCAGAGAAAGCGATTGCTCCCAGTTTTGCTTCCACTGTAAATTAGTCTTTACAAATTAAGGTAATAGCATAGAATAGATAATTAACGAACAAATCATTCCTTATAATCGCGAGTATAGTTCTATGTTTTGTTCTGCTTTGTATTTTAATTGATCTCTTGACACGGATCTTTACTGAAGTGATAGAGACCCAAATGGCAACCTCATTATCCCCCTAAGTCAAAACATTCCTAAATCACTTTGCGCAAGCGCATTGATGGTTTTTGACTTCGGAGAACTAGAAGTAAATGAAACAGAAAGTCGTTTGACTTAACGTTATAGTTTTATTTCTAAAACATTCTTATTATTCGATTATTTTTGTTTGCTTTTAGAATGTTAGTAAGTTTGGTATTTCTTTTCTGTCAAAACTTTTGCTTTTGAAATTGTTGTTTTTTAAGGGAATAAGATTGATCTTCTCTTTCTAATTTATTGGAATTGCGGAAAATATCAATAACTTAAATACGACTCACGTCGCTGTTTGTTCTCAGACTCTCAAATATAGTTTGGATAGAAAATAATGAGCTAGTGAAATCAATGGTATGGAAATCAAATTGAATTTAAAGATTTGTGTTCTGAGAGATAAGTAACATATTTTTAGATAATTCATAAACGTATACACCATTAAGCATTTTATATATGATAGCAAGTGTAAATCCACATTTATTCATCACAAGATATTGTGCAAGATACTGTAATATCGCACGAAACGGTGCTATTATTTTTGTGCTACAGAAGCATTATAGAATTTTCCAGACGGAAAAATGTAATTTAGCTATACATACAGATTAATTTAGGTGATAAAAATGTTTGTAGAACTTTCTCTGAAATATATCGAATGCCAAATATGTTTTTAAGTATTCAGTATTTTTTCTTCTTTTTGCCGCTATTTCTTCATATTTTTGAAACATTGCATCTTTAACTCATATTTTAGTATCCACTAAATATGATTTTAAAATACAGTAGCTAACATTTTTGCCATATCGCACTACTGTCGTATTTTAGTATCCACTTAAAAATGTCACAAATATTGCAATTTATTAAATATCGTTAGATTCAAATTTTTATTGGAAAATAATTATCTCGAGTATCTCACAGGAAAGATTATCAGAAAATTATGAAAAGCTGTATGAAATGTTTGTGATTAAAGAAGCAATGGAATCGATGGTAGTTCTCAACAGTTTTCAATGAATATAAAAAAAAATCTACTTTTTATAGATGGGTGGAAATATTTAAAGCCAATCTTTTTTTAATCATTTTCATACTTTGCAAACAGTTTAAAAAGCCCCATTATCACATTTAAAAAATTTCAATGCAGAAATTCTATCTCTTTAAAAAAAAAGGCAGAATATAGAAAACGCATAGAATACGTCTTAAGCTTCGTAATACTGCAAATTATCAACAGCTGGAAATTTAGTTTCCTTTGTTTTCAAGAGACTTGATACAAATTGGGAAAATATCGTAGCACTTACCTAAATGTCAAATATTGTGAACATCAGTTTATATTATGAGTAGATATTTTCAATTTCAGCAAAAAAAAAATATGTTAAATCATAGTGAAAAATCCTTTTATAAAAAGTCTTCTCTGACGAGAATTTTAATTTTTAGATTCCTGTTACTATTCAACAAAAAGACAAATTAATTTTTTTTTCTATTTGACCTCATTGTAAATAATCGCGAATCTCTGATAATAATAAAGGAAAACGTGTATCTCTGTGTGTGCTCTGTAGAGCAGAGCGCTGGACCTAGAGTTAAGAAATTTGGCCCAGACTTACTTTAGTGTGTAGGAATGTGCACATCGAAGCTTTTTTTAAAAAAATTATTTAGAATTTTGATTAATTAAAAATTATGCGAAATTTTGGCGTTTTTCCTTGATAACTTCCGAAACTATAACACAAAAATTATTTTTACACAATAATTTAAAAAAAATATATCTTTAGGTAAACAGAGTGGTTATAATTAAACGTCCCCCACAAACAGCATCCTACAGCTAAAATGGGGAACGGATTGTAACCAAATTTACACGAGATGCGTTCAAGGAATTTCGAAAAAAAAAATTTAGTTCAAAAATGTCCACTAGATGGCGCTTTTCATGGAAAAAACATTAAATTTAACAAAATAAACGACCAACACGGAATACATAAACGATTTGAACATTTATTGACTGAAGTTTAATCATATCCAGTTTCACGTTATAGCTCAAATTTTAGGTGAAATGACAGACAGAGGGAATTGGGCAAGTGCATAGCACATGAACAGAACGGTATAAAGCTCCTAAAATAGTACGATTTATATGTCTATCAAAATTTAAAATTTAAAAATATTTTGCCGGCGGTACCATTAGACAAAGCTAAGTATAAAAGATCTTATTAAAATTTTTCGCAGGCAATAATCCTGGCGAACCAGCTGGGCACCAAAGATGGCTACTCATCGTTATAAATCGACGCCATTTGACATTCTACGACGCTTTCTAAAATTAGACCTCAGGTATTAAGCAATCAAAAGAGATTTAGCATGACTTTTGGTATCTCCTTGTTGTTTTATAGACTTAGTAGTAAAGAATCTCGAATAAAGAAGTAAGATGCCAAATGTCACCTTTTTGAATTCAGAAAGTAACATTTCAAAAAATTATACTAAAGCTATGCACTGACTGCGTCACTGTAACAACTCATAACTATCCAAACTTCCTATTTTTAGACTTTAATAGCTTGAAAAAGATCTAAAATTTTAAATTGACCTTTTGAGTTTTCCATATTCCGCTTCAGCATTCATCGGACTTAAGTGTTAGAATCATGCTCTGAAGCACCTGAAAGAAAACCGAAGAGTTGGCGACAGAAAAACCTTAAAAGACTCAGGTGTAGGTATCGTTACCTGATTACAGTTCTAAATTGAAAGATCTACTACTTTTTCTCTAATCCTATTGTAGTTTTAACTCAGAGCATTACCTAAAAATATTTCAAACAAAAAAAAAGAATTCAAAGTTAATTTTGTCAAATGATATTTTATTCTTCTTTATCGATACAAAGTGAGTTGTTTATAAATTTGTACACAAGTATTGATTTATTTTTAAATTAATCTCATGAATATTTTAAATTTTGCATCCATTAAACAAACGGTGAAAATTTCAAAATTTATTTCTCCTATTCACATAATTTTGAGATTTTCACAAATAACAACGATTCCTTTATTCTAAAAGAAACCCATTCTCATGACGAATGCAGAATTTACATTCATTTTTAATTTTACAGAAGTTTGCATTCGAAATTTCTAAGACTACTTATTTCGTCTGTCGCCGACAGACGAAATTTCCTGAAATGCAAGCATTTCCTCCAACTTAGGAATGCAAATTAAATCAGTAGAACTCGCTTGTTACGATGAAAGTTCTTGAATACAAAAACTGCCTTGAGATGCCAAGAATAGGATAGCTTTTAAGATTTTCTGCATAAATCAATAATTGAAATCTCTTTCCAATGTAATGTTTACTTTTGCCTGGAGGAAAAGAATCAATTCAACTTTTAACAATCTATTAGAGAGCCATTAACGCATTTCTTTTTTGGCCTTATGTCAAAATGATTGCAGACTTCTCGATAAGCTGTTTTTGAATAACCTTAATCAAGATTCTCATAAAATTACTAAACAATATCAGTGTAGTTAAGTTAGTGTACAGTTTTGATTTTTGATGTCCCCATGTCTTGCAGCATTCGACGAATGAGAGAAATTTTCTATTGAAATCACAACTTATTAGAAGTTTTATAATAATATCTTGACAAAATTATTTTTGCGACGAATTTGGCACAACACGGAAAGAAGTGGTCAGAGCCGGACCGAACAAAAGCGGGGCCTGGTGCAAAATTGACTTGCGGGGCCTTGAAAAATTTCGTACAGTAAAATAATTTACTGCTTTCTGCTATTTATTACTTAGCACAATTTGCTATAGTAGAGCTAAAGGAATACATGAAAATGATAAATAATAAATTAATATATAAAGTTAACACTTCAACTAAAAAAATCGCTAATAAATCAAATAATAAAAATAGTTGCTTCATACATACAATTTGGTATGCGACATACTAGAATAAGTTAATGATACGCGATTTTTGTTTTGTTTTGTTACATGCTTCTTAACAAATTCGTTGATATTATCATGATTTAAAGTTTTTGGGTTGAAACGGATTTGATTGATAAAATGGTTAAGCAAATCGCTCGTTCTTCATTAATGCTAGATCTCAAATATTTTTTATTATTTTTAAACTTGATAAAGATCTTTTCTTTTGCAGATGCAACGGTAATTGGTAAGGACAATATAATTTTAGAACAAAAGCAAAATTTGGATACAATTCAAATAAATTGTTTTTAAATAAATATTGTAATATTGTTACATGGAAAGTAAAACTTGTTGGCAAATTTTGATTTCGTTAAATGGATCAATGCAATTCATTTTCGTTTTGCAAAATCTGTCATCGGCGCGGGGCCTTGTGCGCTCGCACCGTTACCCCCTCGGGCCCTGGAAGTGGAAGTTGAGAAGCAGCAGACGTTTGAATCGAACAATTAAATAATAGAGGAAATGGTTATTTGTAGGTATTGTGCCTACGAATAAAGCATAATTTTCAGATGCTATGCCTCAGTACTCAGTACTCTATTTCTCAGTACTCTATACAAAATTTTATTAACCTATGAAATATTCCAGAGGAATGAATACAGGGGAATAAATTTATATGATACAAATATATTAAAAGTATAAAGAAGTTAAAATATTGTGCAAAAAATGCCATGTGTAATTCAGTCACATATTCAAGATACCCGTTTAGCTTCAAACATTGTTCGTATATATTTTAAATGCAATAGTTTTTTCGCAATTATTTAGAATTTGTCACTCTTGATTAATGACATGTAGCTAATAGAAACGTTATTTACGCCATTCTCATCATGTCCATCACTTTCAATATCGACGTCTTTAGTAACAAGTTCTAGGCGTTTACATTTTTCCTTATTGTACTTCGCTAAAGCTCTATCGACATTAGATGTGTATAAAAAATCATTTTGTTCTTTTCAGAAAGCACTTTTGTCTATCTCGTATTTAGTTGTGAATTTTAAGCTTCTTTCTGATCTTTAATTATGAAATGCCTGTCATCGCGGGCTTTGATGATCCTTCCTACTTACAGACAGGTTTACAGTACTTATTGCTTGAGTGATGACAAGTTATTGCTTCTTTGACGTAGTTGAAACGAGTAACATAAAGATTTCGACATTTGAACGAAATCTTCATTTACGCCCATTCCTTCATACCTTTCAATTAGGCGCATTACACCATTTTGGGTATGTAGGTGAAGCCGCTGAGGGTTAAATAAGTGAATGAAATGCCATTAAAGTTGAAGATAAATAATTTGCTTCTATCACTTGAAGAAAGGCAAATGATATTTAGAGCTATAAGCAACGTTAAATTGTATTTTTCATCACTACTCATTATTGGATAATTGGGTCTATGCTAAATTTATTAAGTGAAATATTTTTAATCGCATTAACTCTCTGACTGTGTAATTTTTTAAAATCACTATTTAGATGCAACGTTTGCAAACGTGTTCAAATACCGTTGAGCCAAGCGAGTTGTTATTATATGCGAGGCTTTATTAGTATAATATCATCCAACGCTATAGAAGTACAAGTAAACACATTAGCCTGTGAAAATTGCAGGATGCAGCAGACAATAGATCTGATTCCAACCCGCGGAAATCGCGGGGTACGCAGGCAGAGGGTTAAAAAGAATTTCTACGCGTTTTTTGGTAATGGTTATGAAACAGGAGCAGTTCAAAAATTGAAAATATCCACTTTTTCTTCAATAGAATACGACGACATGGAGAACTAGTTAATACGAAAGGCAGACCAATTATAAGCATCACGCTGTGAATTAATTTTTGGTAATCTATATTCTAATTTTTCAAGCATATATTAAGCATAGATAACACCTTTTGGACTAAGGATTCCTTTCATATTAATGATTTTCAGTAAAAAATAAGGTTTGTGTTAAAGCAATAAATAAATTTGTTGTATAAATTCGATTTTACTGGACGGCTGAAAGATCAGAATATGCTGAAAAACCATGCGACGAAAGGCAAATCTGGTAGACAAAAAAAATTTAACGTTTCAAAGATAACAATTTTTAATACATTCGAAGAATTACAAGAATTAATGAAAAAAATAACTTTAAAAAAAATTAGAGTTAGAAATGCAATGCCTGTTGCATGAAATAGCTGATAAGCGGTTTTTATGCTGCTGGAACAAAGATGTTTAATATTTGAATTTCTCCATATATTTGTCTTGTCATTTCTATTTTCAAATAAATAAATAGAACTTCTATTGAATATATTTTCTTTACGTTGTGTCATAGACTTTGAAATCATCATCTAAAAAGTGTGAAAAAAGAAGCCAAAGCGCAAGTTTTGAGAGTTTTCTAACAATTTATCGTAAAGTAAGCATTTTCTGCTATGAGAAAAATGCTAAAAGCTTTCTCTAACTCCATAACATTTTTCATGGAAAACCTGAATTTTTAAAAACTTCTTCAAATTTCATTTTTTATGTCTATGATGGAATTTTAAGTATCTTTCTGAAGAAAACACGGCGCTTAAAAGAACAGTAGGCAATATTCAAAGTCAGCATTGATTATATAAAAATAAATTGATACTATCGATTTATCTCTTAGATAAAATCTATAGATTAATTTGCAGTTGAGCGTAAAATCAGGAACATAGTTTTACATAAAATAAGTTACATTTATTCACTTTCAGTACAAAAACATTGTTTCAACAAAAGCTGAAAAATTTATTAGGGCAAGGTTTAGTTTGCCTCTAGAGCAACAGTTCCCAATCTTTATTTCCTCCCTTATGCCTAGATCAGGCTTTTATTTTATAGCACCCTCTACTATCATCCCCTTCCCCAGCCATACCTTCGCGCAAAGAAGTTTTTATTAAAAATATAAAAGGTTTTGGTTATCATAAGAGTCAAACGATTCTTAGTAACTTATTACTTCTTAAACTTATTCCATTTTTTTATAACATTAAAAGTTCCACATTCTAACAAATGAAAACAACATATTGAATTAATTTCAAAGTAACTTATAACGAAAACTAACAATTACTCATCTTTACAATCCCTATTCAAGTGGAAGACAATTTCATTGCGATCCTTGAGTTTGCGTTCATGGAGCTTGGCTGTACAAAGTTAAGTTAAAATGAAGACTTTCATATCTGGTGCTGCGTAAAGCTTATTACGCTATTTATTATTAATATATATACATAAGACGAATATCCTCTTTCCACAAGTTCCGTGTTTGTGTAAGGTATTAAATATTTTATTGCTTTAACTCTGAATTCTTTGTACTCTTCTGTTACTGCTACATAGTAGGCATTCGGACTTGCATAACTCTAATTTTCTACACGAGCTTGGGGAAACAAAATTCTGTAACTCTAAATTCTTTGTACTCTTCTGTCACTCGGATTTCCATAACTCTCATTTTTCACACGAGCTTGGGGAGACAAAATTCTGCAAGTTTATGTTTTTCTCATTTTAATCTTTTATGTTTTGCGTTTTCTGCCATTACCAACGTTACTTTCAAGTGTTACCTTAACCGGTATGTGTCTCCTCAGGGGTACACATACCACAGGTTGGAACTTCTGCTCTAGGACATTTGCCAAACCTTATTTAGCTTTTGATTATCGGTTAATTCCTTATTTCAAGAACTAAAATAATTAAATATATCTTTTGAATTTAATTACTTTTTGTTTTCCATCCTGCATTTGATAGATGACGTAAGTTTAGTCAGATTAACTTCCGTTTTGAAGCAGTGCTAGGGTTATTTAGAAACTACAGTAGAGCAGTGATTATGCGAATACCGATGAACCGAAACATCGATTAACCGAAAGCGTTCCAGTTGGCAAATTCAAATTCAGGACTGATTGGGCTGATTAGAGGATCTTCAAGATTTGAACAATGCGACCATAAAAACATTCAGGACTGACTCGATTTAGCTTAGTTGATATATATTAACGTCGCGTTTTGAAGCAACAAGAGGGCTAATTTGGCAGGCGTGGCGCTAGTGTTTGCCCTACGGGGGGCACGATCTACCCGACGGGGGCCCAGCTTGCTGGGGTGGGAGTGTAATGAAATTGGTCTCATATTTTCGCCCGATCTTTATTTATCTGCTAATTGAATACCCCGTTGCGTGAACGGGATACAAAAATTTTCCCCGACGTGGGGGGCACAGCATCCCCCTTGGGGGCCGTGGCCCCCTGGTCTCCCCGCTGGCGCTACCCCTGTGCTTTGGTACGGAACTCGTAATTTTGAACTTCGGTCAGATGACGAGGACGACACCTGAGCTGGCACCGCCTCTCCAATCAATCGCACCACACCAGCGGGAAGACGTTTGGCCGCCTACGTATGATTTAACGCGCAGAAGGCCCAATGCACGACGGATCTTCGGTGGAACAGGGTTTAGAACCTGGAACCCTCCGGCCCCAAAACCGAGACCTTATCCTTAGGTCACCGCGGCCTCCAAGTCTGGCTCGAATGTGATGTCGATGACCGTCCCATGTCCATCCAACCGGTTCGGTCGCTGTAATGGCTTCAGGTACGGGAACATGGGGCGGCGTTCTGTCATGTAATGGCGGACGACGAAATCATTGCCAGTGTCATCGACGACAAAGAAGAACCTAGCAACCAAGCACAGATTCGGGCCGCCAAAATGTTCCTTTTTCAGGAAGAGAGCAACCCTCTCTTACAACTTTGAAAAAGGCGCGAAAAATCAAAAAATCCGACGGTAGTGCCTAATAGTGCGAAGATGACGGAGATATATGACTCGCACATATGTAAGTGTAGGTCAAAAGCCTGGTAGGTCGCACTTATTTCTAACTACATGACACCACAAAATGTAACAGAATGAAACACTGAAAATGTTTCAACTGAAAGCCGTTGGATGAACTTGTTCAAACACTTTCACCCCAAAAATATGAATCATACGAACTTTCGTATACTTATTGAATATATTCTATGTCTGCCTGGCATTAATACTCCCGTAAAAAGGGTCTTTTCTCTTATGAATAAGTTGTGGACAGTTGCAAATCTCAATTCTTAAAGCAGTGTTAATTACCAAAGTAAGTTTTACGAAATTCTGCCAAGAATTTCATTCTTATTTAAAATCAAAACCAAATATACTGAAAAGAAAAATTGTGTTTCAGAGAAATACAAGATCACATAAATTATTTTCACGTGTTCATTCCCGTTCCTTTCATTAATGAATAAAAATTGAATAAATGTGCGTTTTCTTGAATATACATGCTATTACCTAAAAATTAGTAGATTTCCCGTTTTGAGGAAAAAATAAATAGTCACATTAATGATAACATACTTAATTAAACAAAGAATGAAAACTTTATTAATAACTGGTTTCAAGCAAATATTCAGCAGAATTCTAAAATATAGATATTTAATAAAATGTTTAACTTTTGAAAACTTTTATTGATTAATTTCATTATTTTTTTCATATTCCAGAAAACACGAAGAACAGGTAACAAGAAAAACAGCACAAACAGTACAAATTAGCAACACAAACAGAGAGCAAATCACTAATAATAACAGAAAAAGCACAATCAATAGCGCTCATCGTCTAAAAATGCGAACACTGAGAACAAAACTCCAAAGAGATTAATTCAGTTGAGAACCTAGGATATATAGGGCTTTCCGACGAGCCGTGACGCCACACGGAATTCTCTAGAAGAATCTCCATATCTCGGTTCCTGAGAGTGATAGGACCATAATTCTTGTATTTTTCTAGAATCATTATTTTGTCGCCAAATGTTTCGCTAAGTTGCTAAATGTTCGCCAAGATCAGGGGCATTGGCTTGCATCCCATTAGAATCTCTGTAAATCTCTCTTCCCTACCATAAGAGAGGTATTTAGTTCTGCATACTAAATAACACATTTCTTTTCTAACGAAGTAATGGATCAACAGTGATTTTGAAAAAAAAAGTAATTTTTAAACTCAATTTCTAAAATGAAATTTTTAAAGGCAAAATAAACTAGATACGTCAAGTTTTCTAATTCTTTTTACGAATTATTTCTGTCACATAAACTTACAAAGCTTTAAAAATTTTAAATTGTGAATGAATTCTATGAGTATTAAGCATGTCAATTAATTAAAGTACTATTCTTTAATTATTCATAATTTAGAAATGAAAATATCTCGTCATTCCGCTGCGAGAAGAGGGAAATTTCAGCTAATTACTTCTACGCCATCGATTTTAAATTCCTCGTCTTTTTCTCATAAAATACTTCTGATTTTAGCCATCTCTCTTAACCGAAAATTCCAGGCGCTGACTTCAATCGCCTTCCATCTTTTCGTGACTCTTTTTCTAGTTTTCGAATTCTCAATACGATTTCAGGAAAATCCAATAGAAATTAAAGGTAAACAGCAGTTTCACACCTTCAAGGATTCTTATCCGCTGACAATAAACGGATGACTTAGCATCATTACTACGAGTTCAGTGGAAGGACGCTTCGTTGTCATGGAGACTAAAGCAAACATTTTGAAATGCGCCCCTTAAAGTATTGTCGAATTACTCTGAATAACAGATACGCAGAGAAGCCTTTTCGTTGCTTCCATTTATTTGTTGCAATGATGGAGTTGATGCATTTAGAGCTTTGAAACGTTAAATAGATCAAAATGTTTTTGAAAAAGAGACACCGTTCTGTGTTTAATAAATTCGCAGCTATCGGTAACAATCTTTAAATTAGACAAATGTTTGATTTTCTGAAGACAATGTTTTTATTCTTTGAACAACTTCTTTCAAAGATAAAAGCACAGTTTACACGTCTTTCAAGGGACTGACGTAAAACGACGTGTCAATGAAAAGACGTGAATGAAGTTAATGCTGCTAATGCAACTTCATTTAATAGGAATGATTTTAGATTTTTTTTTAAGATAGCGCCTGTATTATACTGAATAGTATGGAAATCAATAATTAAATCTTAAAATTATCATAATAGCGAGAAAAATCATACCTTTATTGCGAAGTACTAATTCTAGATTTCTTATACGATTTATGTGCATACAGCTGGGCGTTTAATTTAGAAAGTCTTTAACCGTCGTCTGACGTCTCGATTGTCTGCAAGTGTTAAACACATCCTTATGAATCTAATTAAGTTCATTGAATGTTTTTTCGCTATTCTTTCGACAAAATAAATAAGTTCGCAGTTTTTCAATGGAGTTCATCGCGTCTTTAAGGAAAGGGAGAATAGCTCCTTCATTACCGCTTAAATTACCACAAGATAATTTGTTTTCTATTAATTCATCAATTGCGAATAATTTCGGGGAACGAAGTATAACTGAAGTTTTGCGACGTATGAACGAAGCAATTTATTATTACAATGAATACGAATGAATCGGGACTGTGATGAAACGACGTATAAATTAGAAACGTATAAACGGTGCTTTACTATATATGAAACTAGCAGTACGAGCACGGCGTTGTCCGTGGAATCAGGACTTCAACAAAATGAAAAAAAAATCACCCACAATGGCATGAAAAAGTTCTGAAAACAAAACAAAAAATACACATTATTGACTTTCCCGCTTATTTTTCTTCGCGATAATAACATTTCAACTGTAGAAAATACAGAGTACGTTAATCAGAAACAATATTAAAAAATTGCAATGTGAAGATGATTATTATAAAGCAAATAAAATATGCGAGACATAAACACGTTAAGACACTGCCGAAAATAATAATCGAAGTCATTCAGTTGAAGGTTATGACGTCACCTGCGCTCTGCACCGTTAGCCAATAAAATTGCCTACAACATTCCGGAAAAGTGTCGCGGAAGGGAGCTCAGTAGATAAAAATATCTTTCAACTGACCAGGAAAAAATTAATTAAAAAAACCGGGAAAAGATATTTTAACCGTTCTTGTTTTAAATACGACAGAACCGTTCCAGTTATAAGCTGAAAAAATTGAAAATAATAGTGTTATTAGAACGTTGGATGGAGCAAATTTAAAAACAAAAATTAAATTTCGATGACAAAACTGACTATTTTTTAAAAATTTCTCAAAATTCAGTAAATTACGTTTGAAGTTCAAAACAAACTTCATTACAACGAAAATTGTTTGTTCTATCCGATGGTGCATCGATTGTTTTTCAACTATCATTAGAAAGTTACTACAGCCGTAAACATGCCAAAAATGACCCAAAACCACACAAAACATTAAATAAAAAAAATTTCTAGATTAAATTTTAAAATTCTGGCTTCGAGGTGCATTGAGTCACCATTACGACTACCTGTGTGCCGAATTTCATGGCTGTGAGTGCGATAGATTCGTCTGGACATCGCATACACACACGCAAACATTGACTTTTATAAGTATAGAAGAAGAATCTAAATTCATTTTGGGGAAAACTCAAGCGCTTGTATCACATTCATCTATAAAACATTGAACATATCTCCTTTAATGAAATGTCGACAGAAAGGTGTTTTTTTAGCAATACAGAACTATTCAGTCGAGTAATTAGCTGCATTTATGTTCACAGTTAAACTCATTAACATGTATAGAGAAACCCAGGTTGTCCGTGTTAAAGCTATCTAAAAGTAATGGTTTATGGCGAGAAAAGAACACGATTAGTAATAAACTGCAGTTTCATTAACGAGAGCAACTCAGTTTTTTCTGGAGGACAACGAAGTTCAGTTTGGGCACTATTAACGGCTCTGTAGATTTCCAAACATTAATCGATCTCTTACCGCCCGCTTAGTTGCACTAAATTAATCGCTTACGATGTTTCAAATCACACGAAATGCGGAATTTTCCTGGAAACAATAATTCTAATGAAACTCTTCCTAAACTTCCAAAACAAAAAAGTCAAACAGCATTTTGCCAGAGATCTGGGAATCTAGAAATTGGACCTCCTCTCCTAGTCTAATAACACCCCCAAAGTAGCTAACTTGAGAGAGATTTACTATCAACATTTGCAGAACCACTAGTAGTGTTCATATCGAGCTTCGTTAATGTGCTAAAGAAAAAGAAATAGGGTATTTGCCCTCTTTGATGCTGCTGAACACTATAACTAATGAGGTGCGGTTCACTCAGCATAAACCATTGCTTTTGGATATGTTTAACTCGGCTGTCCTGTACAGTGCGCATTAATTTTATGAAGTAACCTGCAGTACCTTGACAACTTATGATATAATTGATACATATTGGAACAATAGCTTTTTTTTGTTCGTTTAATCTTCTTTAACGCTGAAAAATATAAGTTGTACTTGAAGTCTATAACCTAATCAGATTTTTTTCGAAAAGCAGTTAGAGTCTCTGTTCTTAACGTATCTTATTTATAGATATTAAATATAATTATTGTTAGAGATAAATTTTTACGAAACAGTTCTGATACTTTGTAAATTCGCTTAGTTTTCAGCTAATATCTCATAAAGATTAAAAAATGCTAATTTGTGGAGGACGAACAAATATGTTATGGGTATATTATTCAGATGGTACAAAAACTAAAATTTCAAAACTTAATATTGTAAGAATTTTAAATTCTAATGTTAAAAAAAGAGTTTTTTTATCCTGCATAATTTAAATGCATGTACTAATTTTTTTTTTGAGCATTTGCATAGTTCATCCAAAACTGAACGCAGGTTTAGAATGGATATGAGTGAGTTAGGCTTTTAAAAGATAAAATTTCAATGAAAACTTTCGTTCTTTAGTGTATGGTTTTCAGAAATGAAATATGTAGCATGGTGATTATAGAAGTTACAAGGTAAAAAATTTAAAAATCTCTCAATCAGTCAATTTAAATTTTAGGAATCAATTTCAAATCTCTAACAAGAGTAGGAAAAGGTATTTTTTACGCACTTTTCTTAAAATAACTTGTCTCATGTCTGTAGAGAAGAATTTTACACACTTGTCTGTTCTTATTACAACAGGCTATTATAATATTTTCAGAACTTAATTATTAGTTAATCGATTAATTTAATTAGTTTTTCTTTCCGTACTCGTAGCGCCACCTAGTGATGGATTTGATGGAAAATTGAATTCGAGATTCAATTTATAATATTGAATTCATAAATTAAAGGCTCCAAAAAAAGAAATAATTAAAATAAAAAATTCTACTTTTTAGCACACTAACAAAAAGGTTTTATTAAAACTTTTTTTATTAAATTTTTTTAACAATACATTTTAAAATACTTTTATCGCAGTACAGTAGCACTTACAGTTCGAGTATTAGAAAATACTCCAAACAACGTTAGCGTACTAGTGTAACGCATTAACACTAATCAGTGAAGTTAAACACTTGACTCTAAAGAACGTAAACAATGGCCTAAAAGCAGCTGAACATTTGGAGCTGTGTCCCTAAAATGAAGTTCCTTTCCTTTAAAGAAACTAAGTTTATGGGAGTACTTCAGAAGTATGGAACACCATGTAAGAAATTTTACAAAGATCCCTCTCTAAAAGCAGACATTCTAAAAAATCATTTTTTACAAAAAGGGCAGAACAGAATTTTTAAAAATGCTGAAAAAAGTTCACAGGATTAAGTTATCTTATTAGAAAGAAAACACCCTCGTTCCTCGTTGCGAAGAAAACTTTATTGAAAACATATTACTGTGACAAAGTTTTAGTGAAAACTGCTTTAATGGGGCCAATTCGCGTGGCATTAGGATTACATGTCAGTCACGGAACAGACTGGGCAAATTAAATCTAAAATTAATTTGGTGTGGACACTTGACGTTCATATCACCTCAGATGGAAATGAAGCGATAAAATATTTCTCTTAATTATAAAAATAAATTTATATCTTTTTATTCTTTGGAATCCCTTTCTTCCCGATTTCAGTTCCCGATGCTATAAAAATTCCTCTTGTGAAAATGAGTTTTATGTAAAAGTTATAAAATGAATTCATGAAAATCGTACTTTCAGTATCATATTAGATTATCAAAGCCCATTTTTTTCATTCTCCTAGTTTTATATTCCTGAAGTTGTTTAATGTACATCTATGAACGTCGCTATTTCATTGTCATTTAACGGACTTGGAATTACCAAAAAATTACTACATACTATATTTATACTATATTTTTCTTTATCAACTTCTGTGCACATATCGACGAAAAATACTTGAACGCATGTTTTACATTGGTGCAACACCTTTGGAAGATTCATATGAGAGTGTAAACTTTGCAGCTTAGAGTTATCATGGCTAATCAGACAAAACATTTAGCTATCTCAAAAATCAGGTTCAAAATAACCATTCATTTATGTCGCTATATAGGCGCAGAAAACAATCATATTAGAAATAAATTCATTTATTAATTAGGTACGTAAAGGTTCGTTTAAGAAAGTGCGTGACTTAATTCCAGAAAAATATAAGCGGAATATTAACTTCCTCTCGACCAAAAATGCAATACTTTTCTCAAACATGCAAATTAGAAACTCTATTGGAAATGAACAGATCTCACGCAATCCCCACATGCAACTCGGCTTCCGTTTTCATTACCAGCATAAGCGTATAAATATTTCATTTCACAGTCAGTCGACTGCAAATTTATATAAATAGAGTCACTCGATACAAAACAAAATATCAAAATATTCCGCAAAAATTACTTTAATTAATATCTAGCTCTAGAAAGTAAAAGTAATACACACACATATATATATAATAAATTAACACTTTCCTAATTTTAAAAAACGCTACTCGAAATTTAATCCGTAAAATTATTTCTACTTAAGCTCTAACACACAATTAACTGCCACTTTAACTGCCTGAAATCTGGTTTCAACCGGTCCTAACATTCGGGAATTCCCCTTTTTTTAAGATACTACTTAACCTCGCTGCGATTGTGCAACGATCTCTTTTTAAAACCATGTAGCCTGCCTACCAGACGCCTGATTTCGGCGTGGCTGTTTTTCGTCGCCGGTGACCGCGCTTTGCGTTTATATTTTAATCATGGCTTGATATCATTTTAAACGACTTAATATTATTCTAAATTCTAACCTAATCAGCTGACATTTATGAATCAAATAAAGAAACTGTTCATCTTTAGTCAACGAGTGCTGTCTGCTTTGGAAACACTTTTATACCTCACTGAAACCATGATATTATATATATATATATATATATACGATCTTGCTTATGAAAAACAGAAGCTGTAGCTAGGAGCAGATCAGAGCAGGTAGACAAACCAAGGATGGATAAAACACATACACAACACATCTTTCTCAGAAAGTAAAAGTAATACAAGAATATATATACGATCTTGCAAGTGGTTACAAATACAGTTAAAAGACAGACCAATTACAAAACACATCGAGCATCATCAATTTTCAAAAGATCTCTGGCTCACAGGAGCCTTGAATTTGAACCCTATTACAAAGAAGCGTGAGACAGTAATCAGCAGGATTGCATCAAGTGTTTTCGATTCCACAATTAGATTAGCGCAGAACACTTGACGTGTGTCACGTGAGCATGATTTTATTTCATTGAACATGAAAATTTTGATATTTTTAAAAGAATTAAATTTAAAGATGTGCAACAATGCTTACTGTGATAAATTTAAGAAGAATAATTTATCTCATGAGTAGAACTCCTTCAGCATGCAGTATGATTTGTAATAATATGATATATATAGATTGCCTGCTTCTTTATTTTTTAGTTACATACATGTTCATGCGCAGCATCTAAGTGTTTTTAAGCGTGTATTGAAACTTATAACCTGAATTTGTGGAACACGATATTTGACATAGTTTGGGCAGGCCTGGCGTTTATTTGGCTGAAGTTGAAATTATTCGCATACTTATCTACTTCACTTACAAAATTTCTATAGAATATCACAGTTACACGAAGTTTTTCGAATACTTGCTAATACCAATGTAAAATTGCATCTAAACGTTACTTGTTTTGAATTTTTAAAGCTACTTTTGAGTTTGGTCTGCAAATCACTGATTACATGTCGTGGCATTTATCCGATATTGAAACTGAGGACCATCTTTTTGGTTTTATTTCTTAGTCAAATGTTTCACTCGGTCAGAAGGACCGGCAGGATTCAATTTAGCGATTCCACGCAAAATACTTTCAGAACAAGAATGGCTTAGAAAGTGAAAAAGTGTTTTCTTAATTACAAGCTATGGCGAAGTTAAAGTATAGAAATATCTCGTAAAAATCTGAGATTACAAGTTTCAAAAGCACAGAGTTTTGATATTATTTCGAGTTGCGAATTGAAGGCAAATGTCAATATCGGTAATCATCAATAATATTGCTGTTAATTTAGAATGTTATGACTGTGTTTCTTATTTAAGGGCAATGGAATTAATTCATAGTCACGCTACGCGCCTATTTAATTTGGAATACACTGTAAATCTCACAGAAGCAATAAAAGACATGACGTCACAGCACAGCTTAGGCCAAGATGCAATTAAATGATAGATAAGTTTGTAGTTATGCTTATCATATAATTATGATGCTACACCCCCCCGCGGGGGCAAAAGTTTTTACGCCCCCCCCCCCCCCCCCCAACCATCATCATCAGTGGCTTAGCTTGTATGAACGCCGCCAGCGGCATGGTATTTGCTCGTCCTTTCATCGTAATCGACTTTAGCCAGAGGGAGCTCCCCTAAACTTTCTCGTATACTCCTAAGACATGTAGAGAAAAGAATAAGCTAAAAAGCAAGGAAACGAACAAGAACCCTTAACGCAGTGGAGAAAAAAAATAAGCGAAACGTCATACCACGATTTCTGAAGGTCGTCCAACGTGGAAGTGGAATTAAAAGCCGGCGTGATTACCAATAAGGCTGGGTGTAGGATAAAGAAAACGAAATTTGCAATTTGAACGTCTTTTTTTCAACAATTGACGCAAAATTTGGACACAAATCTACCATTAAGGTAAGAAGGCCACATACCAAATTTCATCCCTGTAGCTTTAATAGTTTTTGAATTATCGTGTTCACAGACAGACATAATTGCAAAATTGTGTTTTTCGGACTCAGGGAGGTCAAAAACGTGGAGATTAGTCAAAATCTTGAGTTCGAATTTTTTGTTGATTACAATACTTTCTCTTTGTATACTTCGTATACGAGAAAGTAAAAAGT